>BPLR01006918.1:0-111413 GCA_021605095.1 Caerostris extrusa | reverse complement strand
GTTACGTATTGCTAATTTGTTCAGTAATCTTTAAAGTATCAGCTTTTTACTTCCTAACTGGATGTAACTAATCTGCATTGTTTAAACGCTTTTCCGAAATAGGCCATTTCGTTGTTTGTTGTTGTTGTTTTAAAAATAAATATTTTTAAATAATACACACATAAAAATATAGCATTACAATTATTCCTTCAAACAATAATACAGCGGCAAACTTTCAATAGAATTTCAGTAGTACGCCATTTTTAACGCTTTTCTTTAGTGCAATATATTTAAAAAAATTCATCTGTAATTAATCCAGGCTGGATTTATCCCACTGCTGACACCACATGCAGATTAGTTCCTTTGGTCAAATGGCAAAATAGGGGCAATTGAGATTTGGCGACTTTTTGTGGAGCCAAACTAAGAGATAAGTCTCCAAATGGTAAAAACGTTCTTCTTGTACTTTTGCAATCCACTTCACTTACAATTGCAACCCTTTACTTGGCGGATTTTAGCGAAAAGAATTTTTGACAGCAACTAACAACGGCCACTATTCTGTGATTTTACATAATTAAAAAAAAGAAAATGGCTTCAAAAAATAATTTATTAATATGTCAACATTTAAGTACAAACAATTTCGGCAAGAGGTCATTCAACAAGGACTAGAATAATTATTCGTTGCCGACGCACGGAGTATAATGTACTAAATACAAAATAACGATGTCATCCACAATCAAAAAATTAATAAGTAAAGAATTCCTGCATACCATTAATATTTTTTAAGCTATGTCTTTTTCTGATATTCTTCGCAAATGTTATATCCGGATATAACATTTGTTTATCCCGTACATTGTAATTTTAGAATTATTTGTTGTAAAATATGCTAATAATTCGTTGTTTTAATGATTTAAAATAAATTATTTTTCATATAAATCAGCACAACTATATTTTTCGTGTGTGTGTGTGTGTGTAGTACATCGATGGGTCTCGTATTTCACTTAAGTATGACATGAACACCCCACCAATAGATCATGAAAGTGTAACATTGTTCTCAGAGGTAACTTTTTTGCATTTTGTGAGCTTGTGGAGAAAAACCAAAAAAACTCCCATCAGGCAATCAGGGATCTGATGCTTATACACGTTGTTTCAATTGCCAACAAGGGTCCTTTGTTTCTGAAAAAAAAAGCACTGACATAAACGAGCGCCACTACCGAAATGAAATGTAAACCCACCAGCTTTCTAACTGTACACATTACCACAGAGCCAAGAGTCAGACACAAAGTGCATTATAACAATTTTCTCAATAGCATGTAAAAATATTAATATGATTATTTTAATTCTGCTGTCTGTAAATATTTGTATGCTTAAATCATGCATTAATGTCCTTCAAAAAGATTTTATTTCTATCAATCAATAATATAAACTAATTTCATGCTGAACCTTTTTATGAAAAATGACACATAATATTGTATTGCATCAACACAGTAGAATCACTGCCATAAAAGCGAAGTGATTTGATTTCCAACCCCGTCTCTACAATGGAGTCCAATATCATTTCGCGGACGCTTCCCTCAAATTTAAAGAAGACGAGAGGCTTTGATCGATTGCTTCGGACACCGACGAAAATTGTTGTCTGACATGTTTCAGAATTCGGCTTACCAATGCGTGAAATGGAACAGCTTCTAATGGCTTTGTTATACGCTTCTATATGGGTCAATACGCAAAATGATCCCCCACAATAATATGAAAGGATCATAGGATCTTACTTCTTTTTCGATTCCCACTATTTGCTCATACTCTCCCTATATATATCTTGTTCAAATTTTCAATCGTTCATAAAATACTTTTATTCATCCACTCAAGTTCAAATACATTTTTTTAAACTTGTAGTGGGTGACACTGGATGTTAATACAGTTTTTTTGAAATATTAATTCATTAATTAAATTTAATTAATTAATTATAGATTTTTTTAGATTTAAGTTGCATATATTTACCAACAGATGGCGCCAGATGTAAGAGGAAAATTTCAACTTAAAAAGTAAGAATTGATTTAAAAAAAATTTTTTTTTATATTACTTGTTCCATTTGGAATGTCTTTGAACAGCTATTTCAGTGTTGGAATTGATGATGTTGGATTGGAAACTTTAAAACTTTATATTTCTTCTTTTAAATATCCAAAAAAAAAAAATATTAATATTCAAAGTATTCAGTAAATGTTAGGGCAGGATATTCTATGCGTATGGTCTTGATTTAGTGTTGTTCATGGATAGAAATCAGAATTATTTCTTAAAATAATTACGCGATGTTTATTTGCCATATTTATTAAAATTTTCAAAGACAGCATTTCACAACTGCAACACATAACACACAAAAGCGCAATTATATAACAAATATTTGAAAAATGATCTTAAAAGCATGTTTGTTTTTAAGGTTCTTTGTACCCTGTGTACTGCTTGGAATTCTTCACTCGACTCTGCACACTCCCTTTTTCTCTTTCTCCTTCTCCATTATCGGTTCCAAAGTCTAACTTGCGAAAAAAACATGCAAAGTCCACAGTCTAACATAAGAGACAACCCATCCGGGGAAAGATGTATTAACTTTGTGTTCAAACAAAGTTTTGTTACTGAAAGCACTGACACCAATGGACACTGCTACTAGATTGAAACAAAAAGCCCAGTTGCTCTATAATTATGCACATTACCACTAAGCCAAGAATCAGACATAAAAAATGTATTTTAACTTTTTTTGAAATAGCACGCAAAAAGAATGTTTATTTAATACTGCTATCTGTAAATATTTGCATGCTTAAACCATGCATTTAATATTCAAAATTTTTTTATTTCTATCAGTCATTAATATAGACTAGTTTCATGCTGAACCTCGTTTATGAAAATGACACATAATATTGTATTGCCTCAATACAATAGAGTCACTAACATAAAGCGAAGTGATTTGATTTCCGACCTCTTCTCTACAATGGAGTCCTATATCATTTCGCGGGCGCTTCCCCCAAGTTTAAAGACGAGAGAGGCTTTGATCGATTGCTTCGGACACCGACGAAAACTGTTGTCTGACATGTTTCGAATTCGGCTTATCAATGCCTGAAATGGAACAGCTTCTAATGGCTTTGTCGTGCGCGCTTTTCTATGGGTCAACACGCAAAATGATCTCCCACAAACAATGAAGGAATCTTAGGATCTTGATTTTTTTTTTTTTTTTTCTATTTGGAATGTCTTTAAATAGCTATTTTAATGTTGAATTAAAGGTGTTGGATTCGAAAATTTGAAACATTATATTTCTTTTTTTTAATATCCAAAGTATTCAGTAAAAGTTAGGGCCGGATATATTTGTGGTCTTGATTCAGTGTTGTTAATGGATAGAAATCGAATTATTTCTTAAAATAATTAAGCGATGTTTAGCTGTCATATTTATTAAAATTTGCAAAGATAGCACTTGTACAACTGCAACACATAACACACAAAACTTTGTACCCTTCGTACTGCCTGGAACTCTTCACTCGACTCTGCATGCTCCCTTTTCTCTTTCTCTCTCTCCCATTATCGGTTCCAAAGTCAAACAGGCGAAAAAAATGTTCAAAGTCCAAAGACTAACTTAACGGTCAACCGGTCCCTTGAAAGAAAGATTTATTAACTTTGAGTTCAAGTTTATAGCTTTTTGTGGGAATGCACGGTGCATCCTTACTTATTCTTAAACAAATTGAGTAAAAAGATGAATTTTGCTATTCAAAATAAATTGACAGCACAATTTGTTTGGAAGATTTTATTAATGAAAACAACAATAATTATAATAAATAATAACACTTTCAGGAAGTAACTAAATAGTGGCAATAACAATAATATTAAGAATTTAAAAAAAAAAAATTACTTTATATATGAGATTGAATTGATTTTTAAAGTTTGTTCTTGTAATCACTAGCATTTAAGACTAGAAACACAATTACAATTTTCTTAGAAAATGTGCATAGACTTCCACTTCTTGGGCATTCTTTAGCTAATCTATCAATATTTATTTTAACATTTCTCTGTCGTAAGACATTGGGAAATCAGCAATGAAAGGCTCTTCAAGCGAAGGAAAGTGTGAAAATAACCAGGTGCAAGGTCAAGTCTGTAAGTGTGAGTAATAAAATGATTCCGATTGAAAATTTTTAACTGTTTGAACATAGAAGGCAGTTGCACCATTACTA
This sequence comes from Caerostris extrusa, assembly GCA_021605095.1. Lineage (NCBI taxonomy): Eukaryota > Metazoa > Arthropoda > Arachnida > Araneae > Araneidae > Caerostris > Caerostris extrusa. The sequence continues at coordinate 107,229 of BPLR01006918.1, read as the reverse complement.
TAGTTTTCTTCCATTCTTTATTACGTGTACAAAAATGTCCATGATGAATCTGCGTAGAGAAAGTAAATTAATACTAATAATCTTCTCAATTGACGAGAAAGACTAAAATTTATTTAACAATTGAAACTAGAATATTACAAATTTCAGGCAGCCTGATGGCCAATTGGCTAGCTCTCTGCCTTTTGGTACCACAGGCTTCAGGTTCGAATTCTGGCGAAACATCCTTGGATGTTTGTGAGTGGTTCGGAATACACGTTAAACTGTAAGTCCCGATCTTATTAGCATAGTGTGCAAAAAGGGCCATAGAGGGGCAAAACAAACTACAACTTTCATTGTAATTCGTTACCACACGAATGTCTGATAACAACACTAGTATCATATGCGTAAAAGTTAGATGTTTGCTACTGACCAAAAGCAGTTGTTTTGAAGTAATTCATGTTATTTAAATTATTGTATCAATTATCTGCACCAAATTAATAATGATATTAGTTTTAAAAAAAATTTCTTAATAGTAAAAACCTTCAAATTTAGTAAAAAAAAAATTGTAAGACAAAAATTATTTCTTTTTTTTTTTTTTTAGAAAAATGAGCATTTGAAATAAAAAACTATCTGAAATATATAATTTTTTAATTTATTATTTTATAATTATGGATTTATTTTTTCCCGAATTACGAGTTAATAATTATAAGATGAATCTCATCGTTGTTCAACATACACATAATTATTACAAATTTTTGGAATTTGACTTGACTTGACTTGGTACTTTGATTTACTTAGAGTATGCGCGTTGGTGCTGCTTTTATCTCAATTTATCCAAATGTTCATTAAAGCACTACAGATAATAGAATTTACCAAAAGAAAAAATGAAATCTTTATAAAGGAACTATTCTAAACTCGAAATTCTTGAATTCATTGCCTATGACGACTTACAAACTCCAATTTAAAATACAATTGTTCGTACTTTCTAGCAACCAAAAGAATAAAAATAAGAAGTGTAGACTTGCAAAAAAAGGAAATGAATAAAACTTCAGATCAAACAGATCACAACATTTTAACAGTTAAACGATGATTAGAACATATGAAGTACAACTAGTACTTGAAATAAAATGTGAAAAAGAAATAAAAGCCCCAGAAACAAATTTTTGAAATTAATTAATCTATATTCTACTTTAATCGTATGCTATTCTACGATTAATGATCATTATCTACAGCACGAAAGCCCAGAGTGGGGCCAAGACTTTCCTTTGAAAAGATTTCCATGCATTTCGTCTGTTTGACAATGGCCCTCCAATTCGTAACCTTTAGTAGAGCAAAAACATTTTCAACTGCGTCTATCCGTTGCAACTTGGGTCGTCTTCTTCTTATTTGTCCTTTTCCAAAATGAGCCTTTTTAGAGGGTTTAAATCATTCATTCTAAATATATGAACAACCCGGTTTAATCTATTTATCTTAATAAATTTTCGAATATCTGATTCTTTATACCATTTATAAATTTCTGCGTTGAACTGTCTTCTCAAGAATCACTTTCCTTAACACCTCCAAGAATAGCCCTTAAAATCTTTCGCTCAAATATACCCAAATGGGCCTCATCAGATCTTGCCAAAGTCCATGTTTCAGAGACATAGATCAAAATAGGTCTAATAAGAGTTTTACATATCAAGAAGTTAGTTTTTTTGCTTATGAACTGTGATTTAAACAGATTTCTTAATCTAAAAAAGGCCTTATTGGCAGACATAATTTTGTTTTTTATTTCAGATAAGATCTTATTTTGACAATTAATTTCTTATTCTAAGTATTGAAAACTAAGTACAGATTCAAAAGTGTAAGTGCCTGTAAAATTGGGTGTATCCTGACAAATATTTATTGAGGAAAGCATATATTTCATTTTCTCCTGGTTTATGTTTAGATGCAAAGCCCTTGTAGCCACCTCAAAAACTCGAAAAAGCTTCCTCCAAAGCTGCAAAAAATCTTGCAATGATTTTCAACATCGTAAGCGTAAGCTCAAGATTTGAAGAAAATATGTTCTCTTAAATTTTGCGATTAAGATTATATAAGATTAATCGTATGAAATCATCACTTTCATTCTTTAAACTAAACCTTCAATTTAAAAGTTAAGCTTATCGAATCTCGCCTTGTCAAAACACTTAACGGAACATCACCTGCCACTCCAATTCAAAAACGTTACCCCGTGAAAAGCAATGATATCTTTCAGCATAGAGAAGACTTTCAACTGTTACAACGAATCAATACTAAATCTCCCACCACTCAATAGATGGCGCTAGAAGTCCAGCAGAAAATTTAATCATTTTTTCGTTTTCGTTTTCCCTTTTCTCTGGCACGATAAGAAAAACACTATCAATCTCGTACGAATCGATCTGGGAATTGAGGGAAAAACGGAAGTTTTGGCAGTTTTGCCATAGACTACTACCTTTTCTTTATTTTCTTTTTTTTTCCCTACCACTTTCCCCGTTAGTCATTTTCTGCAGTACTATACGTCTCTTAAGGATGCGCTACTCATTTTCCTCAGAACAGTTTTCCATTTTGTGGAGGTGGAGTTGGAGTCGGAGCTTATTGTGTGCCGTTGTTGCCTTTGCTTGAAACATACATGTTAATTGAGGGCTGAAGGCGTCTTGTTGGGGTTTGATCCCCGAAGTTTTGAATCTTTTTTTATTGTTTTTGTTTTGTGTCATTGAGTTTGGTTTTGTTGGAAAACAAGCTATTTTGTGTCGCCTGCAGTAGATGTTAGATTCTGGAATTGTTTTATGGGAGATTGGGGGGGAATAGTAGAGTTTTCGTATTCATGAATTCATTGCTGTTTTGTAGTTGAATTTCTGTTTTTCTGGTTTGTGGAAAATTGACATGCATAGTGATTTTTTTTTCATCGAATATTCTGAAAAGTTCTTTATTTTTGTGAGATTGTAAATGTGGTTGGGTTGAGATACTTGAGACACAAGTTGGGCAGCACACAGCTTTATTGACACACGCATATAATTAAAGACATACAATATTTAACACATTTAAAGACATATAATTATTGATTCGTGGTAGGACTCCACTTCTAAACAGCAAACCCGTAACTCGGATATGCGCAGTTTGCGCTAAATTGTGTGGTATAACTTTGTGTGTGTCATTGAGTTTGGTTTTGTTGGAAAACAAGCTATTTTGTTGCCTGGAGTGGATGTAGATTCTTGAAGGAATTTTTTTATGGGAGATTGAGGGGGGTTGGGGGAGGGAAATAGATGTGCATCCACAGAGTTTTTGTATTCATGAATTCATTGCTGTTTTGTAGTTGAAATTTTGTTTTGAGGTTTGTGGAAAATTGTCATGCATAGTAATTTTTACTTCGAATATTCTGAAAAGTTCTTTATTTTTGTTAGATTGTAAATGTGGTAAATGTGGTTGGGTTGAGATACTTGAGGTACAAGTTGGAGAGCACACAGCTTTATTGACACACGCATAAAATTACAGACATGCAATATTTAATACATTTAAAGATATAAATTATTGATTCGTGATAGGTCTCCACTTCTAAGTCGAAAACCCGAAACTCGGATATGCGCAGTGTGCGCTAAATATATTTCCTCTCGGGATGAGAGACGTCTTTTAGCTGCAACACAAAGTGCGCTGTACTTCCTCTCGGGTGAGAGTCTCGAGGCCAACTGTTCATCACTCCTGAACGCCACTCTTGCTAGCGTACAGGTGAAAGCCCGGTTACAGTAGATTATTTCGTTGTTTTATTTCATTGTGAATTTTGTTAGTAAAAATGTCACAAGTTTAGCAGACACAAAAGAAAGATATCATAAATTATGTTGATTTATTGTTGACGAAAGTAGGAAATAAAATTAATGTTTTTCAAAATAAAAAACAAGTAATATAAAAAAAAAAATCCTACTTTTTTTTTTTTTCACTATAATGCACCTTTATAAATAATTTTTATTAATTTTTTTAAGTTTATCTGACGCCATCTGTTGGTACATATATGCAACTTAAATCTAAAAAAAACTGAAATTAATTAATTAAATTTAATTACTGAATTAATATTTTAAAAAACTGTATTAACACCAAGTGTCATCCACTACGAGTTAAAAAAATGTATTTGAACTTGAGTGGATGAATAAAAGTATTTTATGAATAAAATTGTTGATATATTGAACAAAAACAAATTTGAACAAGACATATATAGGGAGAGTGTGAGCTAATAGAAGGAATTGAATAAATTCGCACGTTCAAATTCTAACTTTGTAGATATGCTCATGAAATTTATTTCTTCAAAACTTTTTTGCGTTTAAGTGTACTCATTTTCTTTCAACTAAAAAACAACATGTTTTGGGTTCAAACAACTCTATAAAATCTGCTACCAATTCCCATTATACCACGTTCACTGATAGCTGACAGTTTGTTTACTACCAAAATATGACCATGATGAAAGAGTAAGAAAAGGACAAAATAAGACAACAAGTTAATCCTAATCGAAGAACGAGTTAAGATCAATCAAAGAACGAGTTATGATCACGGATCGAGTCTAGAGTCGAACGTGTCAGTGATAAACGCAGAGTTCACATTCTAGTTTGTTCTTCACTATTAAGAAATGCGCGTTTGTTGACAATATCAGAATTACGAAAAGGTTTAAACTAGTATAACATAAAAAATTATAAAATATTGAAAAAAATTTTAGAATTTGAATATTTATTTTTAAATTTCCGTGCTTATTTAATTTTTTATTGGACAAGGATTGAACATATTTAAAAGGAAAACATTTAGTTTTAATAATTAAAGTGGAGTATTTAATAACATTTAGATAATAGTGAGCAATTAAACAAAAAGTTTGAAATTAGCAGTGTAGTGTGCAGGTTGGGCAACCCGATTGTAACTGGTGTGGTTGGGTTGAGGTACTTGAGGCACCGGTTGGAGAACTCAGCTTTATTTGCATACGCATAAATAACACACACATACAAAGTTATAGACCTATATTTAACACATTTAAAGACAGATAATTATTGATTTGTGGAAGGATTCCACTTCTAAATAGAAAACCCGAAACTCGGCTATGCACAGGGAGGCGCTAAATATATTACATCCGGGAAAGAGGCGTTTCTTAGCCTTTTCTTGCGCTGTACTGCCTTTCGGGGAGATTATTGAGGCCAAAGCAATTAAATTTATCTAATCTAAAAACAATTAATTCTTGGTGACAAAATTAAAAACAAAGATTCTGACAATATTAAATCTATACAAAAATTATGTGCATAATCTGACTGCCTTTAAAACATCTAAAATATCAAATAGGCACTGGAAAATATGACAATCTGGACAAAGAAATATATATAATATCATGCATCCTATATATGCATTAAAAATTTGTATGCTGTATTTTAGCTGAACTTATAATGTTTTGCTCAGTTTAATGAATTGCAGCATTATATAATAATAAATGTGTATAATTGATGTCATTTATTTCTTAATACCATTTTGATTATGCTGTAAATAGCAATGAAGGTTATTTAACATTTGTTGGCGCTTGATATCTTACAAGGCACATTTTTTTCCTTAAAAAAGAAAATTGCAATCGTGCTTATTCCCACACACTGGTGAGAAGCCACCTTCTTTGGCGCTTAGAAGAAATGGTCAGTCGGCCTCGAGAATCTCAGCCGAGAGGAAGTACAGCTCCACCTGAGCTTCTGCTGAGAAACGTCTAGTTTATAGTCTTTCATCCCGAAAGAAAATATATGTAGCGCATGTAGCATACAAGTTTGCCTAAGACTCTCACCTGGGGAGGAAGTATATTTCGCGCACCCTGTGCTTAGCCGAGTATCAGGTTTTCTGTTTAGAAGTGCACTCCTTCCACGAATCTATAATTTTTTTGAATATTATACGTCTCTATTTGTATGTGTGCGGTGCTTGTTCGTGTGTAAATAAAGCTGTGAATTCTCCAAACTGTGCTTCAAGTATCTCAACCCAACTACTCCATGTTACAATCTGGGAGTTTTATATATATATAATAACTATAATTAAGAAAATTATTTATTTATTTTCTTAATTATAGTTACAAATAAATAAATGAAAGTTACAAATATATGGATGCATTAATCGTCAAAACAAATCTCATCAAATGCAGGTAGTAAGTTAAGGTATTAATTATGATGTTCAATTTGTGTCTTTTATTATCGAGAACTTGTTAATATCGATTAATAATAATTTTTAATTAAATAAAGAGGCATCATTACTATTTACTGCATTAGATGTTTTATTTTATTTCCTAATAATTTGTAAAACTTATTGATAATTTCTTAAAATTCTCAAAAATTCATTAATTAAAAAATATAAAATTTTGAGAACAAAAACTGATAATTTTTTCTTTTATATTTTTCCACTTTTCAGACATGATTCCATTAATGATTTAAGACAGGAGTGGTCTACACGCGGTCCGTCTTGAATATTTTTGCGGCCCGCGAGATTTATCACGCTTTTAAAAATATATTTATTTTATAATGGCCAAAGTAGTGAAAACCAATGCATTAAAATATATGTTATTTGACCATCCATATATTCAAAATTACATCAAATATGCAAAAGAAATAAGAAAAATTACAGCTGTTTTTGAAAGCCTATTCAGTAATTTAGAGTTAAATGAATACAACAAAATTTTTGAACTACATTCATCTATTTTTCAATTCCTTCTATTATCTAACACTATCGCAAATACATTTTTTTGAACTTGTAGTGGATGACACTGGATGTTAATACAGTTTTTTCAAATATTAATTCGTTCATTAAATTTAATTAATTAATTTTTTTTTTTTTTTTTTTTTTACATTTAAGTTGCATATATCTACCAATAGATGGCGCCAGACAAACTTAAAAAATGAATGAAAATTATTTATAAAAGACTTTCTGCAATATAGTAAAAAAAAAAAAAAAGTAGGAACTGACTTTAAAATTTTTTTTTTTATATTACTTGTTCATGTTGAAATCGAGTCGGCCGCAGAATATCTTGAAATGGAACTGGTTTATTTGCAATGCAATATTAAATTAAAACACATTTTTCAAACATCAGAAACAAAAATTGATTTTTATAACACTTACGTCACAAAACAGAAATTTTCCAATTTGAGAAATCTGGTACAAAAAGTTGTTAGAGAGTTGAGTTCAACTTACACTTGCGAATCGTTTTTCTCTAAAATGAAATTGACCAAACACAAAAGACGCTCAAACATAACGGACGCTAACCTGCAACACTCAATACGATGTGCAAATACCCAAATTGAGATCGATTTACAAAAGCGAAATGAATGAGTAGAGAAACAAATATCGCACTAGTAAAATAAATATTTTTTAATGATTTTATTTATTTCATTTATATATAATTATTTCATATTTCTTTTTAGTGTTATATACACTGAAGTGACAAAAGTCATGGGATACCTCTTAATATCGTGTCGGCCCTCCTTTCGCCCGGCGAAGTGCAGCAACTCGACGTGGCATGGACTCAACAAGTCGTTGGAAGTCTTCTGCAGGAATATTGAGCCATGCTGTCTCGATAGACATCCATAATTGTGAAAGCGTTGATGATGCAGGATTTTGGGCACGAACGATGATGTCCCATAAATGCTCGATGGTATTCATGTCGGGCGATCTAGGTGGGCAGATCATTCGTTGGAATTGTCCAGAATGTTCTTCAAACCAATCGCGAACAGTTGTGGCCCGGTGACATGGCGCATTGTCATCCATAAAAATCCCATCGTTGTTTGGGTACATGAAGTCCATGAATGGCTGCAAGTGATCTCCAAGTAGCTGAACATACGCATTTCCAGTCAATATTCGGTCCAGTCGCACCAGAGGACCAAGTCCATGCCATGAAAAAACAGCCCACACCATTACGGAGCCACCACCAGCTTCAAGCTGGTGGTGGCTCCGTAATGAACAAGGCTTGAACAGTGTCTTGCTGACAGTTTGGGTCCATGGCTTCATGGGGTCTGCGCCACACTCGAACCCCTGCCATCAGCTCTTACCAACTGAAATCGTGACTCATCGGACCAGGCCACGGTTTTCCATTCATCTAGGGACCAACCGATATGCTCACGTGCCCACGAGAGTCGCTACAAGCGATGCCGTTCTGTCAGTAAAGGCACTCGAGTCGGTCTTCTGCTGGAATAGCCCAAGAAAGCCAAATTTCTCCGCACAGTTCTAACAGACAAGTCCCTTGTACGTCCCACATTGATTTTTGCGGTTATTTGACGCAGTGCTGCTTGTCTGTTAGAATTTACGACTCTTTGCAGACGTCGCCGGTCTCGGTCGTTAAGTGCAGGCGGTCGACCACTGCGCTGTCCATGGTGGGATGTTATGCCTGAAATTTCATACTCGGCAAACTCTTGACACAGTGGATCTGGGAATGTTGAATTCCCTTACGATTTCCGAAATGGCATGACCCATGCGTCTAGCTCCAACTAACACTCCGCGTTCAAAGTCTGTTAATTCCCGTTGTGCGGTCATCATCACGTCAAAACCTCTTCACATGAATAACTTGAACAGAAATGAAAGCTCTGCGAAAGCACTGCGCATTTATACCTGTTCTACGCGATGCTACTGCCATCTGAAAATTTGCATATTGCTATCCCATGACTTTTGTCACTTCAGTGTATTTGTTAACAATGTGTATTTAGTACCATTATTATTATATTATCTATGTTTACATGTAAGAATAATAGTAAACACAATAACAATAACTCATTATATTTAAATTTTTCACTCCAAAAAATGTCTATAGTGGATCTGAATTATAACAGGGGGATATATAATTTTTATATGCGGGGTTTGGATGCATTTCAAAGTGGCCCGTAAGATCATTTGGGTTGGCCATCCCTGATTTAAGATGTATAAATTTGCTTTTAGCCAATTTACATAATTTTTATTGCAGTATATTTAATGTTTAAAGGTTACAACAGTTTTAATTTTTCAAATTTTAGTTACATCAAGCTCAGTGAAGGAAGAATTCTTAATCAAAAATATTGATTACATTATTAAGTTATTTAAAACAATTTTGTTAATAATAGCTTAATGTCAATAAAGTAAAATAATATACGCTTAATATTTTAGACACACTTGTGACCTTCGATTTAGACACAATGATTTCTATTTGATTTAAATGCCTTTCACCTGTTGTGCAAAATAGCAGCTGGTAGAAAGGACGTTTAAAATTAAATAACAACAAAATTATATATTTTTACTGGCCTGCGCGTTTACTTCGCTAAAGATGTTTGTATAGTGTGCCAAGTTCAAATGTTTTTTAAGCTGCCAATATTTCAGTTGCATGTCATAATTTGCTTTAAAATGATTTCTTCATTTGATATCAGTGTTTTTTATCAGCCATCTGAAATAAAACACAAAAACGCGTAGAAAAGCGTGTTTACGAATTTTAAGTACTTCCTATTTACAATGGTTTGTCTAACTTATTTTTTTGAGAATCTTTCAATCTTTAAGTGATATAACAATCGACAGGTGAACGATGCTTTTCAAAAACATCCTTAATTATATATTTTTTGTTTTGTTTTGTTTTTGCAGCTGCAGTAAAACTTTTTCATTTTCACATGCATCAATGTCATTTTCACATATAAATAAAAATACGAATGTCATCAAATAATCTTAATGCATAAGATTAATTGATAACATTATTTGATTAACTAATCAAATACTATGATGCTTTGAATAACGACGGTTATCAATCCAAGATTGCCATCATTGAGAAAATCGTCGCTATCCGATGCATTGATTGTATTGAGTATTATTCAATGCAAAAATTAAATATGCAATTGAAAATCGATTTAATTTATTCCTATATCGTCACACAACCATAGTGAGTATTAAAAATGTAAATTGTTTGCTTAATTTTTTTAAAAACATTTCAATCTTTAACATTATAATAATCGACAGGTGAAGGATGTTCTTCAAAAACATCCTTGATTATAATTCTTTTTTTGTTTTGTTTTACAGCTGCAGTAAAAATTGTATTTTTCCGTGCATCAAAATCAACTTCACTTATATATAAAAATACAAATGTGTACAAATAATGTTATCAGATAATCTTATCAAGTACAAATCAAATACTATGGTATTTTGTTTGACGACTAATATCGATCCAAGATTACCATCATTAACAAAATCGTCGTTATCTGATGTATTAATTGTGTTATTCAATGAGAAATTAAATAGACAATTCAAAACCGATTTAATTTGCCCCTGTGCCATCACACAACCATGGTATGAATTAAAAATGTAAATTGGTTTGTTTAAATTCTTTTGAAAACCTTTCAATCTTTAAGTGATATAACAATCGACAGGTGAACGGTGTTCTTCAAAAACATCATATTATATATTTTTGTTTTGTTTTGTTTTACAGCTGCAGTAAAACTTTTCATTTTCACATGCATCAAAGTAATTCTCACAAATAAATAAAAATACGAATGAGTACAAATAATGTGATCAAATAATCTTATATATCTATCAATCAAATTCTATGGTACTTTTGTGTAACGACAATCCATTCAAGATTATCCTTGACAAAATCGTCGTTATCCGATGCATTGATTGTATTATTCAATGCAAAATTAACTGTGCAATTAAAAATCGATTTAATTTGTTCCTCTACTGTCCCACAACCATAGTACGTATTAAAAATGTAAATTGGTTTGTTTAAATTTTGCTTAAACTTTTCAATCGTTAAGTGATATAACAATCGACAGGTGAACGATGTTCTTCAAAAACATCCTTAATTATATTTCATTTTTTGTTTGTTTTACAGCTGCAATAACGCTTTTCATTTTCACATGCATCAAAGTCATCCTCACATATAAATAAAAAGTAGTGTATCTGCAAATCAAATGCTATGGTACTTTTGTTTAACGACGGTTATCGATCCAAGATTGTCATCTTTAACAAAATCGTCGTTATCCGATGCATTGATTGTATTATTCAATGCCAAATTAAATATGCAATTGAAAATCAATTTAATTTGTTCATGTACAGAGCGTATTAAAAAATTTAAATTGGTTTGTTAAACTTTTTTTGAAAACCTTTCAATCTTTAAGGGATATAACAATTGGCAGGTGAACGATGTTCGTCAAAAACATCCTTAATTAGCTATATTTTTTGTTTTGTTTTACGGCTGCATAAAACTTTTCATTTTCAAATGCATCAAAGTCATCCTCGCATATAAAAATACGAATCTGAACAAATAATATTATGCATGTACAGATCAAATACTATGGTACTTTGTTTAACGACTAATATCTATCCAAGATTACCGTCATTAACCAAATCGTCGTTATGTGATGCATTGATTGTTTTATTTAATGCCAAATTAAATATGCAATTGAAAATCGATTTTATTTGTTCCTGTACTGTCATACAACCATCGTATGTATTAAAAATGTAAATTGGTTTGTTTAATTTTTTTCTTTTGGAAACCTTTCAATCTTATATATTATAATAATTATAATGTTATTATAACAATCATGTTATAATAACATGTTATAATGTATGTCATTATCATGCTATTATAACAATCGACAGGTGAACGATGTTTTTCAAAAACATCCTTAATTATATTTCGTTTTTTTTTTTGTTTTACACCTACAATAACGCTTTTCATTTTCACACGCATCAAAGTCAACCTCACATATAAATAAAGAATACGAATGTGTATACAAATAATGTAATTAAATAATCTTAAGTAACTACAAATAAAATACTATGGTACTTTGTTTAACGACTAATATCGATCCAAGATTGCCATCATTAACAAAGTCACTTTCAAAGTCATCATTAACAAAAAGTCAAACACTTTCTATGGCTGTGATACACTGGCGTCATAAAATCTGATTGACGTGCAAACCAGCAATCATAAGGCTACATTAGAAAAGTTGCCTAGTTTTCCGAGAAAAAGAATTTTCATCAGGCACCAAGTGTCATAAACTTGTGTTACTATCACTTTCTATGTCTGTGGTACACTGGCGTCATAAAATCTGATTGATGTGTAACCTAGCAATGAAAACAAGTCTAGAAGCAAATCTCAACCACTTGAACTTCTACAGCTTTTCCACAAAATTCCATTCAGAGTTTTGGCATTTCACTCCCAGGAGAGAGAAATGCATATTATATGACAAGTATATAATAACAACCCATCATTCAAATTGGACAGCTGATGGGCAGTGTCTATGCAATTAGTTTTTTTGTACTAATGAGAACAACAGGTTGAAACAACTACAGAATATGAACTATACCATAAGTTGTTCCATCGTGATTGGTGATAGACCACAAGTTCAGAAATGTACTCCAGTGAGTAGCAAGGAAGCTGAATCCCCCTTCTTGACGGATTTTCGTATTTTGGAGAAGGAGAGAGGAGTGTGGTCTGCGTCGAGTCGACAGGAAATGTTGTTTTTCTTTTTTTAAAAGTAACTGAACATGTCGGAATTTTCCGTCTGTTTACAAAGTGAGCCCCCTGTGGTTTCGTGTATCACGCCGTGTGATAATTAGCAACTGTCGCTGACCAGGCAATTAAATTTGACGTAGATTCGATAACTCTGAAAATCTCCGACCTTGCAGTGAATTGATTTAATAGTGAATGATAAAATTTATATTTTTAATTTTCACTTTCTTCGTATAAAAATCCATTATTTGCATATATATATATATATAGTGCTTGTAAATAACCCATGAACCTGAAAGTGGCCCTCTTCTTGAAGCCGTTATACGTCTAATATAGGCCGAAACGTTACAATGCCCTTCAAATAAAGTACGAAAATCGTTTTCAACCATAAGGAGAATAAACTCCTTTCATAGAACATAAGATTAATACTGGTGATTATTTACCTGTAGCTGAGTTACTGTATAGGATAAATCCTGCAAAAAAGGAAATCTTACAAGAAATATACAAGCTTTTAGCTGAAGAAGTCCCTCAAGAGTGTAATTCTCCCTATGTCTATAATACCGACACAAAACGGAATTTACCATTATAGATTACAGAAAGCTGTATGCCATCATTATTGTAGATTCTTATCCATTTTTGTTATAAAAATGAGTGAGAATTATTTAATTGTAAATACATTTAATTTTGTAGCATCCCTTTGTTAATGAAATATCCAATAAATAACAATGCCTCTTTTATTAAGTCGCTATTTTATACGTAAAAATAATTTATTCATTATACGTATATTTCATTTAAATATATTTAAAACACACTGCATTATTGAATTGATAAAATACCTGTTGTACATAAAATTTTTATTACTGAAACTGATTGTAATTTTCATGAAAATAATGCAAATAAACACTTTTACAATTTAAAATATTTCAAATATAATATTTTTATAATTTAAAATATTTCAAATATAATATTATTTATAATTTAAAATATTATTAAACATTATTTTGTATTATATATTCACATTATAAACTATTTTTTACGAAAAACGTATTTGCGTATATTACGTATTTGCTTTCTATAATTATTATTTTTTTAAGTATAAACTTTCTAAAGTTATTATTATTTCTTTAACTTTAAGACTTTTTAATTATTATTTTCTTATAATTAATTTGATGTATTTTTATTTAAAAAAAAACTGCTTTTTTTTTTTAATGAAAACTGTTTTTATCCGTATGTTGAGATTTGATACGCATATTGACGCCAGTAGATGGCGGGACTGAGGCATTTATTGTGACAATAAATAAATATATTGTATTAAATACAACGAAATAACAGGTGACACTAATTAGAATCTTCGATATCTAATTATGACAAATATAGATTTTTGTCTATATTAGCATGTATGAATAATAATTTATTTGGTGGACTTTTCTGCACATTTAAAACTATTATACCGCATATTGGAATCCAATGAAAATCAGAAGGATCTCTGATATAACTTTATATTAATAACTGATAATTCTGGAAAAATTATTTTTAAAAATTAGCATGAGTTCTTTTAAAATAATATTCGATAGTAAAAATTCTTCAAAATTCAAACCTGATTAAAGATTAAAGAAAAATAATAAATTACCTTTCAACAATGATTTACATGATTTACATTAAAACAATAATTTACGTTGCATGATTTACATTAAAACTATGATTTACATTAAAACAATGATTTACGTTAAATGATTTACATTTGATTTACATTACATTCGTTTAAATAATACAATACGTTTTAGCTAAAAATCCAATTTTTGGTTAATGTATTATAGATAGTCTCTGGCGCTCGGTGCCACAGGTTTCGGGTTCGAGTCCCAGTTGTGCCATGGATGTTTGTAGGGGTTCGAATCCATTTTAAACTGTATGTCCTAGTCTAACATGACTGTAGAGCGTTGACTCCCGTAGCTCTACCCCGTAAAAAGAAGAAATCTCATGTTTCGAAATCTGCCAGTAGTCAGACGGCCTTGGCCCACCATGGAGCTGTTGCGCCAATGATGATAATTATAGATAGTAATGTATATAAATTTAGATATGTATATATAGCTTTGATTCTTGTTTTTAATATGGACCAACTTTACTAATAAAATAAACACAATGTTTTTAAGAATCGTTTGGATTATCACGTAAAAACATTCAGTGGAAGGGGAAATTCTAAGAGCAATCCCCTCCCCCATTTGCTTATTTTAAAGTGACCTAATTCTCATAAATATTTTGCCATGAGCAGTTTTTCTGCAGATTCACACTTGCACGCTAAAGCAAATAATTAAAAAAAAATAATTTTAATCATGAAAATATTCTTATTATTAATTCTTATAATTTATACACAATAACATCCAAATTAAATATTAATGTAGAATATACTTCTCAATACACAAATTTATTAAAAGCTTAAAAAAAAGGCGGTACATAAAGGAAAATGTCACTCACCACTTTAATTGTTATGGTTTTCAAAATTCCCGAGGTTTATGCTGCATCTTTTTGTCAAATTTTGTTTATAATTGATTCAACTTCGAGAACAACAATTTCAACAACAACTTCAACAACAATTTTAGAGTGAAAAACTAATGTTTTTGGAATGTTTAAGCTAATGTTTTTTTAATCTTATTTTATTATATTACCATAGAAAAAGTTCGCATTCAAAATGTTTACGTATGTGATCTTACAGACAAAACAATTGTAAGAGAAAAAAATTACATCATTTAGTGCTCTGTTAACTACTAAATCAGATGCAGGCAATATAAATAGTGCACTCTAGCATGTTGCCTATTTAGAGTGCCCTATATATGTGTGTGTGTGTGTGTGTGTGTGTGTGTGTTTACATATGTTTGTGTACGTATGTGTAAATATATATATATATATATATATATATATGTGTGTGTGTGTGTGTGTGTGTGTGTGTGTGTGTGTGTGTGTGTATGTTTACATATGTTTGTGTACGTATGAGTAAATATATATATATATTGTGTGTGTGTGTGCGTGTGTGTGTGTGTGTGTGTGTGTGTGTGTGCATGTAAATATCGTAATTTTTCTGTGAAAGACTGGTAAAAGCAAATTTTTTAATGCCAATTAAATGTGTAAAAATATACATTCACCATATTTCTTTATAACCATTTTTACTAATAAAGTTGAAGATAAACCCCAAAACAATTTATATATTTGTTTTGTTTTATGTACCAAATATATAATTGTGATTCTTTACTTATTTTCCATTTCCATTTGAAACTTTAACTAAACCTCAAAATCAATTTAAAACCAACAATTATGATACAAAATCTGGAAGATTCATCCTCCCTTGCACAGACCCCTCTACTCCTCAATGTCACTGGAAGACATCTTACACAGACGCCACATATCTACCAGAGTCACCAACTTTATATCTCCCATACATCATCATCATGTATGGTTATGACCTTGACAATGGCAGACGTCTGTGAGACTCTTCTGTAAACACATGCAAAAAAAAAAATGAGGACCCACTTGTAGCGACACTGGGGTCCTTGGCACCCCATAGGGATCAGGAGGTCAAGTTGTTGCGATGACGTCTAGGTCTAGGTGCAGGTGTTCTCCAGACTAACAGCAAGGAATTTCACGGGAAGGGCAAGCAAGCACTTGTTGCAAGAAGTTTTCATCATTGATAATGACTCCGTCGTATTGAGGTCAATGGTGGAGGGAGATAGTGAGGAAACCAGGGACAGTCATTGGTTTTTTGAGATGATAACGAATGTGGATTGCCCGAATGAAATAAAATGAAAGTCATAAAAAATGAGTTGTAGAAAGAAGAGAAAGTTTCATCGTGATTTCATCAAGTGTTGTAATACGAGTTGAAACCAGTTGGTAGTATAAATCCATAAAATATATGTTGTTTTTCGATTCCTACTATTAGTTCCCACTCTCCCTATATTCTTCGGTTCTTATGTTTGTTGTTTTGTTATTGTTCAAACTTTAAATATTAATTTATGATTAAAGAATATATTTCAAAATTTGTTTTTCAATATCGTGGGGTAAGGATATTTTCCAGAATAATGTTTTGAGTTCGTTTTCTACAGTAAAATACAATTTTACAATACTTAATACAATGCTGTTATACTACTATTGTACAATATTTAGTACAATGCCAGCCACTTGGAAACCTAAGTTAGCAGGAGATTAAGCTTCCAATTTCGTGCTATTCTATAGCGTGATATTTTAGTATCCAGTGGAAAACCATCTTTAAGAATAATTGCCTCGCATTATGTCAAATCATGGAAAACTTCTACTATGGAACCTATCCATGCATTATATATATTTTCCAGAAGAATTTTTTAATTGGTTTACTACCGGATACGTAGTACAATGACAGTCAATGGGAAACCTAAGTGGCAGTACTTCAATCTTCCTATTGGCTGGTATTCTATGGCGTGATATTTAAGCATCCAGTGGAAATCCGTCTTTAAAGATAATTAACCCAACTTTTCCATGTAGAAAAGAGAAACTTCCGATTGGTTGGTATTCTATGGCGTGATGTTTTTATATCTAGTGGAAATCCGCCTTTAAGGAGGATTGATTCCGCATTTCCGTCATTATGTGTCAGCCTATGAACTTTTCAGACCACCTGTTATATCTCAATCAATAACTCAAATTTTCAATTGTTAATAAAATACTTTTTTTTTCATCCACTCAAGTTCAAATACATTTTTTAAACTTGTAGTGGATGATACTTGATATCAATACAGTTTTTCAAATATTAATTCATTAATTAAATTTAATTAATGAATTAATTGAAGAACTGACTCCACGAAACTCACTGAAAAGATTCCTTGCAATAATGAAGCATTACAAGAGATGGATAAAATAAGAAATTATAGACCACCACCAGCTTCATAAATTAGAAACTAAAAAAAAAAATAGAAAGCGAATAAATAGTAACAAACAAAAATAATAGTCCAACACCATATATAGAAAGGAAAATGGAAAATTACAAGGAAGTTCGCTTTCTATTTTGCCACTTAATATTGTGATTCTGTCATATGTATATACATATTTATATTAATTGTAATTATTTAATAAAAAGTAACTAAAATAATTTTTTCTTTGTTGATCTAAGTAGGAATTGGCTTTTTTAAATTTTTTTTTTTTCCTTATACTTGTTCAGTATTACTTGAAGTTAAGTAATTTTTTACCAAACTCGAACTTAAATATTTTGTACGATAAATTGCATAGATAAGTTTTTAATATTTTCAATGTTTGTTGTTCTTATCCCACTTGGTCGACATCAACATCTAAACCAAGTCCATGAACCCATGGGTTCTCATGGAGGGGAGGGGGCAGCTTCTGTAGTGATGGAGCACCCGTAGATAGTTATACTATTTTAAAGGACAAGAACTTGAGGTTATCCAACTAGTAACGTACACAAGTGGGAGTACAAGTTCGAGTTCACTAGTAGTGTGTGTTTCATCTTGATTTCACCAAGTCTTGTAGTACAAGTTGAAACCAGTTAGTGGTATAAATCCAAATAATATATGCTGTTTTTCAGTATTATATGAAGTCAAACAATTTTTTACTAAACTCAAAATTAAATTTTTGTATACGATAAATTGTATAGATAAGGTTTTAACAGTTTTAATGTTTGTTGTTGTTGTTTATTATCCCCCTTGGTCGACATCAACATCTAGACCAAATCCATAAGCCCGTGGGTTCTCATGGAGGGGCTATTGAATAAACTAGTTGTTGTCTGTTTGAAACTCAATAAACGAAGCCGAATTAAAAGCTTTCGTGTCTAAATGGGAAAAAGGCACAGAAAATCCATATGCCAGAAAATCCTTCCTCTGAACTTGAAGTAGAAGGGAAGAGAATGCGAACTCATTCATTGCCTTGAGAATATTCGTTCCAAGTTGCGGTGAAAAATGGGGCTGAATTGT
Source organism: Caerostris extrusa (assembly GCA_021605095.1). Lineage (NCBI taxonomy): Eukaryota > Metazoa > Arthropoda > Arachnida > Araneae > Araneidae > Caerostris > Caerostris extrusa. The sequence continues at coordinate 88,869 of BPLR01006918.1, read as the reverse complement.
AAAGCTGAATATGATACATGCCTAACTTTCTAGTGGTGAATAATTTCCTTCGAAAGCAATTAATAGGTGGGACAATTTTTTAAAAGATCCAATATATCTCTACAGAATTAACTGCCAATTTGCCGCCATGGCGTCATTATTCTCATGCTAGCAAAATATATTTTTGAAAATTGCAATTTTTTCATCTTTTTTAATACGCTTTTATTAGCTTCACCTGTATGTTGTATGTATGTATGTATGTATGTATGTATGTATGTATGTATGTATGTATGTAACTGACTTTTTCCCCCTGAAGATATGTTTCTCCTCATATACACTATTTAAGCTGCAAAGAAACATTTACAGGCATCTTTCAGAAAGAAAACAGTTGATTCTTTTTAATACGCTTTTATATTAGTTTGTAACTGACTCTTTGGGCTCAATTTTGCTCTACTTTAAGCGATCAGATTTAATTTAAACGTTGTAGACTTATCAAGGACCGACGACAATAAAATAGTTTGATAAGTGTATTATCTCATCATGATTAGGAACGCCAGGATTAGAGATTCTATTTTAACTTATGAAGAGCAATTTAACCCATGTAGAATGAAAGTATTCAGTAAAGACATTCAAACCTACGCAGGACAGTGGCACAACGGACTATTCGTATTTAGCCTTTGTTTTACTCACAATTACATTATTGTAATAACTATAGTTCCACTCCTCCGTACCGGGACCTCATTTAAATATTATAGTTTAAAAACACTAAAAAACATGCTTTTAGAGTTAATCAAACTAAGAAGTAAAAAATAAAGGAATAGTTTAAAAAACTAAAAAACACGCTTTTAGAGTTAATCAAACTAAAAGTAAAAAATAATTTTTAACATAAGAATAAAATGACTGACGAGAAAATGAATTCTAAAAGCGTGGGGTGCTTTGTATGACATTTTTAAACCAACTCTGCATTTCTGAATGAAAGTAGTGAAAATTATAACGATTGATATCGAGCACCCCACAGACCCTTTTAGAACAGTGGCATTTATTTTCTCGTCAGTCATTTTATTATGTTAACAATTATTTTTTACTTTTTAGTTTGATTAACTCTAAAAGTGTGTTTTTTAGTTTTTTTTAAACTATTCATTTATTTTTAAGTGTTTTCTACTGATAAATTATTTTTTATGTTATTTTAAGTTAAAAATTAAAAAGAATAAGGAGTGTAGTGTTCAGGTTGTGCAACTGGGTCGTAATTGGGTGTGGCTGGATTGAAATACTTGAAGCACAGGTTGAGGAATACACAGTGTTACTGACACACGCACAAACACCGCACACGTACAATATGTAACATATTTAAACACATATAATTACAGATTTGTGGGAGGATTCCACTTCAAAGCCGTAAACTCGAAACTCAGGTTAGCGTTGAATGCGCGAAATATACTTCCTCTCCGAGTGAGAGACAACTGACCATTTCTCCTGAACTGCAAATATGGTGTTCTTCCAGTGAGTATGAGAAAATATGGTTACAAGAAATAAATTATTTCATAAAATCTTGAATAAACAAAGTAGAAACAAAATAATAAACTGAAATAAAATGTTTTAAAAAAAAAACGGAATGTCATATGATTACAAAATAAAATTATATTTTTAAAAATTCTTTAAAAAAAAAATTATGTAATTATTTTTATTTCTTATAATATTCTTTTACTCTAAAAATCATTCGCAAAAAATGATAAATATGAAAATAATTAATACATAAAATATTGCAGTTAAATATGTTTAACAATTCACTCATTTCAGATTCCTAAATATTTATTGACAAGTCCTTCTTTAAAATTTTGATAGAAAAATAATATTTAATTACATTTGAATAAATTATTTTTTGTTCATAAGACACCAGAATCAACCTCAAGAGATATTATTTAGAGTTGAGATTACATCAATTAAGTTAATTTTATTAAAAGTTCTACGCGATAGCCATCAAACGTCAACTTTTTTAAAAGAGTTTGCCAAAAATTAAAAAGGTAAACTCAAAAGATTCCAGTTCGGTGTTCTTTCAATTTAGTTTACTTCCGTTTCCGGTTATATTAAACTTAACACGATGACACCAACAAAACAGTTGAATGAACTTACGGATACTAATCTTCGGTCGATATGCAATGCGAACAAATTGTTTCGAAAAAGACTTCCGCGACTCTTCGGAACAAAATCGTTTGGTAGAGGGGACGACTGCGCTTCGCTTCTGCGCAGGTTGCACGAGTTCATTCACAAGGTAAAGAGACGAAAAAGAAAAATTGATGTTGAGTTGAAAACGTAGAACAACATCAAAGGGGAAAAAGAAAAAAGAAAGGAAAAAAATATCTGGCATATTCTTAGTCGCAGACGATAAAAACGATTCGGATGGGTAATTTTGGAATGCTTTAGATCATTAGCATTTCCTTAAATAAACGGTCGCGATGTTCTGGTTTGTCCTCTGCCTTGATAGATACTGAGCGCACGTGTTAATATGTAGAATTATATTCGAATGTTTTTCATTTTATTACAAATTGTGATTAAATTATTTCAATAAATTTATTGTTTGTTCAATAAATATGATTGTTTTTAGAGTTAAACTTACAATGAAAATATACAAAGTAAATTAAATTTAGATTATCATTTTTATAAAAATATTAAATAAATAAATCATTAGTTCTTATTCATTCTTTATATTGAAGTATTTTTTAAAAATTATTAAATAAATAAATGAGTAATTCTTATTCATTTTTTATGTTAAAATATTATTTTTAAAAATATTAAATGAATACATCAGCAATTCTTTTTTATTCTTTGTATTAGATTCTATTCCTCAGATAAATATATCACTCAAATGTGAAACTATGTTGTTATTATTAGTAATGCATAAAAACAATTTATCATAAAAATACCATCGAGGCTCCTCGTTTTTTGAAACAGTGTCTACTATAAATTGCCATCGATGGAAACTCAGCCCTAATGCTCACCAGCGGCGCACGTTGCCACTGAGTAACGTGTCGGGCAACGAGAAAAAAGTAATGGCAATTGTGACTGCGTAAAAAGCCTCTCTCATCGTCAGTCGGATTACCTGGTGGGAGTTATCCGATTTTTCTCCCATAAGATACGCAAATGCGGGGTAATTATCCTTAATATTTTTCTCAGGAGGCATTGTCGTCCCCTCATCAATCGACTGTGGGTTGTTTATGAGTTAACATCCATAACATACATCAGGTCCATCGGTGGAATGGTACATCAGGTCCACCGATGTTATATACACAGAAAAACACCTAACATGTAACCGTCATGGTGCCGTTCGAGTTTGTGTGCAAGAAGACCTGAAGTTTGTATTCGCTGCTGGGGTCCTTTGCAGTTACTGTTTTGAGGAAAGAGGAGATTCGATGATTTTGGACACTGTGTGTAAAGCATATCGCATCAATAAACAGGCTTCCAACTGGAAGGTTTCTGGGTTATCTCCGATACTATTTAAAAATACAGTGCAGTTTTCCATAAAAATAGGAGAGTCCACAAGGAAATATCCTCCATTCTTCACCCATCGGTGAGAAAGTGTAATGTGGAAAGGAACCAGAAGCTCTCCGAAGTTCAAAAGAAGATTAAAAACTATGTAAAAACTTTATTATATTTTTATTATTATAAATTATATCAAAACGATTCAAATCATTAGATTAAATATAATGCACAAGTGCAGATCAACAGTGTTGTATTTAAAATCACTTATATTTCATTACTATTTTTTGAAACTTCAGGAAATTAAATTATTTTAAAGTCATGAATGCAAAGCGCCATCTGTCGTTAATAATTAGATATCAGCAATAAATTCGAAAACGATTAAATGATAAAATACGTAGTTCAAATAAAAAAAAAATAATTATTCTATCTATATTTCTAATGTATACATTTTAAAAGGCGAAAAAAATTAAATTAATAATGCGGAAATCATATCAAATTAACTAGTTTTTGTTAAATACATGATCACATATCACTTAAAATTTGACTAAATTTAATTGAAACAAAAGAAAATTTAGTTAAATTTACTTGAAATAAAGCTAGGAAAATGTTACTTGATTTTTCTTATTTTCTGGTGCTGTTTATCTAATAAAATATATTTCATTTACTCAATTCATAAAATTTTCATAAAACTGCTGTTTTATTTTTAAAACGAAATTATTTCGAAGGTTCTATTTTGTATGTCCATATATGTTATGTAGTTAATTAGCCATGGAATGTTTTTGGAAGAAGTTATTTTTTCAAAAAGTCTTAGCACAGACATAAGTAACTATATCTATATCAAACATAAAATTCCTTATGTATTTTCTCATGGCATTGCAAAGTTTCATAGAAATCTAAAAATCTCATCTCTTGCATTTGCATTTGAGACTCAAAAATGCTTTTAAGGACAAATGAAATGAAATTGTACATTCATGTTTGCTCATTGCAACAGTCTGTCTAGACGTCGCTTTTCATAAAACATTCAGAAAGACAGCTGATTAAAATAATATCAAAGATTTGAATTTACCCGTGTTATTTAACCATTAATATATTTATTAATTACCCATTTAATTCATGGATGTAAATAAAGTAATAATTAATGTACAGAAATATTTATATTGTATTAAAAAACGATAATATTGAAAATGTGTTAGAGATTAAAGAACAAGTCACGAACTTTTTAAGATACCGAAAGACTGTTGCCAAACACAAATATTAAAGTATAAAAAAATATGAAAATTATTTCGTTGCCCTTTTTTTTGTAGTCTGAGAATTAATTTTAAAAGCAACTTGTAAAAATTATGTCCTTCATATAAACCTGAACACTGTTGCCATACTGAAAATGCTAAAGTATAAAAATACAAAAAATTATTCCTTTGCCATTTTTTTTTTTTTTTTTTTTTTTTTTTTTGATTTCTGAAATTAATTTTAAATCCATCTTGTAAAAATTATGTCTAGTATATTTGGGATAATTTTAGAAGATTTTAACACATTCGAAATTGATTTTTTTTTAAAACTGTTGCATAAATTTCAAACTCAAGAACTTCACAAACGATTAAATATATCTATTTTTGGAATTTTCTGATAGAGTTACCTTTTAAAATCCTATTAGATATACATTTAATTTATTACTATTTTGTTAAGATGTAATCAATTACTATCTATTTGTTTTCATATCAGCATTCTGTTTATAAAGAAAATCGAAACAGTGTTGCATGCTGAATCGATAAAGTATAAAAATAAGAAAATTATTCCGTTGCCATTTTTTTAAGGTCTTGGAATTAATTTTATATCCAGCTAGAAAAATTATGTCTGGCATATATCTTTGAGATAATTTAGAAAGATTTTAACTCATTCGATTTTTTTTAGTTCTTGCGTAAATTTCAAACTCAAGAACTTCTCAAACGATAAAAAAATGTCGAATGTCTTATTTTAAAATTTTCTGATAGAGTGACCTTTAAAAAGCTATATTACATATACGTTTATTTTTTTATTGCTATTTTTTATCCTAAAGTTAAGATGTTTAATCAATTACTATCTATTGATTTTCAAATTAGCATTCATTATTCATATTAGCATTATAAAGAACAAATCAAAAAAGTTGACATATACGGTTTTCATATTAGCATTCTAATTATAAAGAACAAATCATATCTTTAAGATAGAAGATTTTAACACATTCGAAATAGTAATTTTTTAAGCTGTTGCATAAATTTCAAACTCAATTTCTCAAAAGATAAAAACGACGAATGTCTAATTTTGGAATTTTCTGATAGAGTGACCTTTAAAAGCTATATTATATATACATTTATTTTATTACTAATTTTTTGTCCTAAGTTGTTTAATCAATTACTATTTGTTTTGTTTTTTCATATTAACATTCTATTTATAAAGAACGCCACAATGTTAACGCACTGAAACGTTGATGAAGTTTTTTTTATAAAGTTTCCAAATTTCAAATAGATAGTTCATAAAATGTAAATAACCGAAAATAACAAAAAAACTCATAACAAATTTTCTTGCTTGGCTGATAAAAAAAAACAAATACTCTAAGAGTATTTGTTCTTTTTTTTTTGTTAAATATCAATATGTTTTGTTATTTAAATTGTTAAATATCGAATTACCTTTGCTAGAATTAATACCGAGGAATTAGCTGTCATGTATAATTAAGTTTGATTAATGATTTGTTAAAATATGCATCAGAACATAAAGTCACTGATAATAACATCTATTACTTCTGGGTTTATTTATTTATTTTTTGTTTTTAATGTTTAATTTTTAAAGTGGCATAAAATATAAAATATACATTTAATAAACGTTTGAAATTTCAAAATGGTATTAAATACATGGCTTTTAAATGAGATAATGATTTAAAAAAACGTATTGTTTGCTGCATTTTTATTTGAGAACTAGTAAGGCGGGAATCAATTTTTCTGGGGGAAGTCAACGAGCAGGAGATATTTCAACAATCTCTTAAATTGCTACAAAAGTTGAATTCTGCTTCGGAAGAATGTTTATTGTTTATGCTTTTAGAAGATTGCCTGACGGTGAACTTCGAATTGTCTAACTGAGGGATAAAATGTAGTCTTCCACGTTGCTTCTACAACAAGTTTGTTTATGTATATATATATATATACATTCTTCTTCGATTTGAATCTTCTCTTATGGTCATTTTGTTATTGTTCGAACTTGAAATAATAATTTATGACTAAAGAATATATTTCAAACATTTTTTTTTTCAATGCCGAGGGGTTAAGAATATTTTCCAGAAGAATTTTATTAAATTGGTTTTCTACCGAATATGTAGTACAATGCCAGCCAATCGGAAACCTGAGACCTATTTAATACCTGGCAAGAGATCAAACTTCCGATTGGTTGATATTCTATTACGTGATGTTTTAGTATCCAGTAGAAATCCATCTTTAAAATATAATAATAAGTCTTTAAGGATAATTATCCTGTATTTCTTTGTCGAATAAAAAGAAAACTTCCGATTGGCTGGTATTCAATGATATGATATTTTTGTATGTAGTGGAAATACGTCTAATATGTCCATGTCGAATGAGATTCCAATGTCGAATGAGAGAAAACTCTCATTAGTAACTCTTCCACTTTTGATTGACATCCAGATGAAAATCATGAAAACTCCAGGCAGTCTGATAAGAGACGTGCAACGCTTTATGCCTGTTGTCATAAACTCCATCGAGTTGCCCAGTTTCTGAAAGCAGTGACTGCAATGAATGCCGTCAGATGGTAAAAACCGAACCAACTACCACACTAGCTACACACTTTACCGCTTGGCGACAAACAGAACTAACAAAAAAATATTCTAGAATTTTTCTCATTTTTTTAAAATAATAATCCCTGTAAATATTAACAACCAATACGTTCAAGAACATAAAAAGAACTCTACATTCACCGAACAAAATAGTGCACACGCAAAATAAACCTACACCACATTTACAGAATCACATCTTTTCTCCCTCAGCAACAAACACAAATCGAACAGCAAGTTCTGCAGCTTTGACTACTGTTCAAATACAGTCTGGTGCCAGACATCGAGCAGGAGTAACTATTACTGGAGAGTTGGTGTACATCTCGGAAAAATTCTTCATCATCCATATTGATAATTTCAGTAAACAGGAACAAATAGAATATTCTGTCCAGACACGACTCCGGGAGGAAGGCTGGAATCGATTTTCAGGAAAGTCTACGTGGAGGAGATATTTAAACAATCTCTTAAATTGCTACAAAGTTGAATTCTGCTTCGAAAGAATGTTTATTGTTAATGCTTTCAGAAGATTACCTGACGTGGAACTTCAAATAGTTCTAACTGGAGATAAAATGTAATCTTCCACACCACGTTTATATACATATATAGATATAAATATTTTTTGGGTTCGGATTTTCTCCTATGGTTGTTGTTTTGCTATAGTTCAAACTTTTAATATTAATTTAAACAAAAAAATGTTTTCGGAAATATTTTTCATTGTCAAGTGGTTAAGGATATTTTCCAGAAGAATTTTTTAAAGTAGGTTTCCGCTGGATACATAGTACACTGTCAGCCAATCGGAAAACTAATTGGACAGGAGTTCAAACCATTGATTGGCTGGTATTCTATGATGTGATATTTTAGTATCCAGTGGCAATCCATTTTTAAGGATAATTGCCAGGCATTTCCATGTCGAATGGGACTTCCGAATGGTTTTATTCTGTGGCGTGATATTTTAGTATCCAGCGATAATCCATTTTTAAGGATAATTGCCCCGCATTTCCATACCGAATGATAGAAAACTTCCGATTGGCCGGTATTCTATGACGTTACAATTCAGTATCTATTGGAAATCAAACTTTAATGATAATAATCAGTCTTTAAAGATAATTGCTGCATTTCTATGTCGAATAAAGAGAAAATTGTCTGGTATTTTTATGACGCGATATTTTAGTATGCAAGTGGAAGTACATCTTTTAAGGATAATTATGCCACATTCTATTGTCGAATGAGAAAACCACTATCAGTAACAGTCCGCTTTTTGCGTGACATCCAAATGAAAATCATGAAAACTCCCACCAGACAGAATAATAGACGTGAAACGATTTACAATCACACCAACGAAGTATCCCAGTTTTTCAAGCAGTGACTGCAACGAATGCCGACTGCTGATTAAAACCCAAACTAACTTCTGCACACTAGCTAGATACATTACCACTGGGTCACAAATAGGACTAACAAAAAAATTCTGGAATTTTTCTCGCTTTAAAATATTAATCCCTGTAAATATTAGTAAACAATACCTTTTAGAACATAAAAGAACACTACATTTGCCGAACAAAATATTATACGCGCAAAATAAACCTACACCCACATTTACAGAGCCATTTCTTTTCTCCCTCAGCAACAAACACAACCGAACAGCAAGTTAACTGCAGCGGTAACTGCTGTTTCATTATAGGGTCTGGTGCCAGACATCGAGCTGGAGTAACTATTTACCGGATGAAGTTGGTATACATCTCGGAAAAATTCTTCATCATCCATATTGATAATTTCAGTAAACAGGGAACAAATAGAATGTTCTTGTCCAGACACGACTTTGGGAGGAAGGCGGGAATCGATTTTCTGGGAAGTCCCCGAGGAGGAGATATTTAAACAATCTCTTAAGAAATTGCTACAAAGGAGTTGAATTCTGCTTCGAAAGAATGTTTATTGTTTATGGTTTTAGAAGATTACCTGACGTTGAACTTCGAACTGTCTAACTGGGGATAAAATGTAATCTTCCGCCGCGCGTTTATATTGATATATATATATATTTTCTTGGGTTTTTGGATGTTCTCTTATGGTTGTTTTGTTATTGTTCAAACTTTAAATATTAATTTATGATTAAAGAATATATTTTAGAAATTTATTTTCATTGCCAAGGGTTAAGGATATTTTCCATATATATATATATATATATATTGAATATTTTGAGATGAGTTTCCACCGAATAAGTAGTACAATGCCAGAATATCAGAATACTAAGGGGCATTAAATCAAACTTCGCATTGGCTGGTGGTCTATGACGGGATATTTTGGTACCCAATGTAAAAATCAGTCTTTAAGAAATATATTTGCCCCGCATTTCTATGTCGAATAAGAGAAAAACTTCCGATTGGCTTTTATTTTTTAGGACGTGATATTCTAGTATCTGAGTGGAAATCCACCTTTAAAAAGATAATAGTCAGTCATTAAGGATAAATGTCCTGCATATCGGTGTCGAATGAGAAGAAGAAACTTCCGATTGGCTATTATTTTGTGACGTAATATTTTAGTATCCGGAGAGTGGAAATCCGTCTTTAAGGATAATTATCCAGTATTTCCATGTCGAATGAGGAGAAACTTCCGATTCGCTGGTTTCTATGACAATTTTAGTTACTAAGTGGAAAGCATTAAGAATAATAATCTGTCTTTAAGGATAATTGTCCTGCATTTCAATGTCGAATGATAGAAAACTTCCGACTGGTTGGTGTTCTATTGCGTGATATTTTTAGTATCCAGTGGAAATCCGTCTTTAAGGATAATTATCCCACATTCCAATGTCGAATGAGAAAAACTCCATCAGTAACTGTCCGCTTTTGTGACATCCAGATGAAAATCATGAAACCTCCCACCAGACACTCCATAAGAGACATGAAATGCTTTATACTCGTTGTCGCAAAAAATACATCGAATCTTCCAGTTCTTGAAAACGACGGCAAATTGGATACCGCCAGTGGATTAAACCCCGACCTCTAGCTGCTCCTTTACCACTAGGTCACAAATACGTCTAACAAAAATTTTTTTTTGAACTTTGAACTTCTGAACAAAAAAAAAATTTCAATTTTTCTCATTTTTAAAACATTAATCCTTGTAGATATCAACAAGTAATACCTTTTAGAACAAAAAAGAACATTACATTTACCGAACAAAAATATTTACAAACGCAAAATAAACGTGTAACATTTACAGAGCCATTTCTTTTTTCTCCTCAGCAGCAAACACAGTCGAACAGCAAGTTAACTGCAGCGGTAACTGTTGTTTCATTACAGGGTCTGGTGCCAGACATGGAGAAGGAGTACATGCTACTGGATGGAGTTGGTATACACGTCCGGAAAATTCTTTTTATCATCCACATTGATAATTTTTGTAAACAGAGAACAAACAAGAATATTCTTGTCCAGACGCGACTCCGGGACGAAGGCAGGAATCGATTTTCCGGGAAGTCCATGAGGAGGATATATTTAAACAATCTCTTAAATTGCTACAAAGTTGAATTCTGCTTCGAAAGAATGTTTATTGCTTATGCTTTTAGAAGATTACCTGACGTTGAACTTCGAATAATTTGACTGGGGATAAATTTTTAATCTTCCACGTTTGCTTCCACACAATGTTTGTTTACGTATATATATATATATATTATTGGGTTTGATCTTCTCTTATGGTTGTTTTTGCTACTGTTAATTTATGACTAAAGAATATATTTCAATGATATTTTCATTGTCAAGGGGTAAGGATATTTTCCAGAAGAAATTTTTTAAGTTGGTTTCACCAGATTCGTATTATATTGCCTGCCAATCGGAAATTTATGTGGGCAGGACCTCTGACCTTTAAGGACCTCCGATTGTCTGGTGTTCTATGACGTGATATTTTAGTATCCTGACGAAATCTGTCTTTAAGATTTAGTTTGTCATTCGATCATTTTGTGCACACTTCTGGCTAATTAGAGCGGACCTACAGTTTAACGTGGATTCCGAACCATTAACAAACATCCATGCCACCGCCAGAATACGAACCTGAAGCCAAAGGCATTTTGGTAATTTGGCATCTTTTGGCTTTTGGTTTTACTTACCTTTGGAGTACCAATGGCCAGAACGCTAGCCAATTGGCCATCAAGCCGCCCGTCTTTAAGAATAATTGCCTGCATTTCTATGTGGAATGAGACAAAACATCCGATTCGTTGGTATTTTATGACGTGATATTTTAGTATCCAGTGGAAATCCCGTTTTTAAGGATAATTATCCCGTATTTCCATGTCGAATGAGGAAAACTCCGTATGATGTGAGACGTGAAATGCTTTTAACTCCATCGAGTCTTTCAGTTTTGTAACGTTTTGCCAATTTTGCAGTGATTGCAACGTATACCTTCAATGAATTAAAAACCCAAACCTTCCTCACACTAGTTACACTCGTTACTACTGGGCCACAAATAGGGCTAACATAAAAGTTATTGAATTTTCCTCGTTTTAAAATATTAACAACTAATACCTGTAAATATTAACAAACCAATACCTTTCAGAACATAAAAGAACACTACATCCACCGAACAAAATATCATACACGAAAATAAACCTACACCACATTTAGAGATCCATTTCTTTTCTCCCTCAGCAACAAACACAATCAAACAGCAAGTTAACGGCAGCGGTAACTACTGTTCCTTTACATGATGTCTGGTGCCAGACATGGAGCTGGAGTAACTATTACTGGATGGAGTTGGTATACATCTCGGAAAATTTCTTCATCGTCCACATTGATAATTTCAGTAAACAGAGAACAAATAAAACATTCTTGTCCAGACACGACTCAGGAAGAAGGCGGGAATCAATTTTCCGGAGAAGTCTAAGAATAGGAGATATTTAAACAATGTCTTAAATTGCTACAAAGTTGAATTCCACTTCGGAAGAATGTTTATTGTTTATGCTTTTAGAAGATTACCTGACGTCGAACTTCGAATAGTCTAACAGAGGATAAAATTTAATCTTCCATACCAAATTTATATATATATATATGTATATATATGTATATATATATATATATATTTCTTCGGTTTGGATCTTCTTTTATTGTTGTTTTGTTATTTATTGTTGAAACTTTAAATATTAATTTATGACTAAAAAATATATTTCAGAATTTTTTTTTGAAACTAATAAACATTGTTAATATGTAAAGATATTTTTCAGGAGAATTATTTTAAATTAGTTTTCTATCGGATAAGCAATACAATGCCAGCCAATCGGAAACCTAAAAGGCATTAAATCAAACTTCCATTGGCTGGCATGCTATGACGTGTATTTTAGTATCTAAAGTAAATCTATCTTTAAGGATAATTGCCCCGCATTTCTATGTCGGATGAGAGAAAACTTCCGATTGGCTAATATTGTATGATGTGATATTTTAGTATCCAATGGAAATCGGTCTTTAAAGTTTCGTTTGTCGCTCTGCGGTCATTTTGTTTACACTTTGTGCTAATTAGACCGGGATATATAATTTAACACACTGTGAATTCCGAACCTCTCACAAACATCCATGCCGCCGTCAGTATTCGAAACTCACGCCTCTGGTACCGCTAGCCTATTGGCCATCATGCCATCCGTCTTTAAAGAGGATTGCCGTGCATTTCCATATCAAATGAGAGAAAACTTCCGATTGGATGGTTTTATTTAACGTGATATTTTAGTATCAAGAAGAAATATGTCTTTAAAAATGATTGCCCTGCATTTTCATGTCGAATGAGAGAAAACCCCATCAGTAACGATTCCGCTTTTGTCTGACATCCAGATGAAAATCATGAAAACTTCCACCATACAGAATGACAAGAGACATGAAACGCTTTACACTCGTTGTCACAAACTCCATCTACCCCAGTTTCTGAAAGCAGTGACTGCAACGAATGCCGGCCGCGATTTAAAACCCGAACATTCCTCCACACTAGCTACACACATTACTAAAATGGGGCAAACAAACAAAAATTCTCGAATTTTCTCGTAATAAAATATTTTTTTGTTCTAATGCAGCTGGCAATTTTGGTCTTGGATGCCTTAAGGCAAGCGCTGCACAGACGTTACTCACTTTGCATTAATAAGATAAGCCACGGACGCGGAGTCACAATGCCCCCGCAAAGCTCTACGATCCTATTAGGACCGGGACCTACGGTTTAAAAGAGAACCACTACAAACATCCATGGCACCGCCGGGAGAACCCGAAACCTGTAGTACCGAGCGCCAGGCGCTAGCCACTCGGCCATTCAGGCTCTCGTTCTAAATTATTAATCCCTGTAAATATTAACAGCCAATACCTTCATGAACTTAAAAGAGCACCATATTTACAGAACAAAAATTTGCAAAATAAACATACACCACACTTACAAGCAAACACAACCGAACAACCAGCAATAAACACAACCGAACAGCAAGTTCTGCAGCGTTGACTACTGTTTCAATACTGGCTCCAGACATGAAGCTGGAGTAACTATTACTGGATGGAGTTGGTATACATCTCGGAAAAATTCTTTATCATCCACATTGATAATTTCAGTAAACAGGGAACAAATAGAATATTCTTGTCCAGACACGACTTTGGGAGGAAGGCGGGAATCGATTTTCCGGGGAAGTCCACGAGGAGGACATATTTAAACAATCTCTTAAATTGCTACCAAGTTGAATTCTGCTTCGAAAGAATGTTTACTGTTTATGCTTTTAGAAGATTACCTGACGTTGAACTTCTGATATATATATATATAATCTTGTGTTTGGATCTTTTCTTAAGGTTGTTTTGCTATTGTGCAAACTTTAAATATTAATTTATGACTGAAGAATATATTTCATAAATTGTTTTTCATTGTTAAAAGAATATTTTCGAGAATATTTTTTTTAAAGTACGTTTCAACCAGATACGTAGTACATTTCCAGTCAATCAGAAATCTAAATGAGCAAAAGATCAAAGTACCGATTGGTTGGTATGCTATGACGTGATATTTTAGTATTCAGTGGAAATCCGTCTTTAAGGATGATTACCCATCATGCGACCTGATGACCAATTGGCTAGCGCTCTGCCTTTGGAACCACAGGCTTCAAGTTTGAATCTAGTGGTGGCATGGATGTTTGTAAGTGGTTTGGAATCCATGTTAAACTGTAGACTCCAGTCTAATTAGCCAAAAGTGTGCACAAAATTGCCGTGGAGCGACAAACTAAATCAAATTGCATTTCCATGTCGAATGAGGGAAAACTTTTTCGATTGTTTGGTATTATATGACGTGATATTTTAGTATCCAGTGGAAATCCATCTTTAAGGATAATTGTCCCGCATTTTCATGTCAAATGAGGAAAACTCGCATCAATTGATATTCTATGACGCGTTGTTATAATCGCCATCGAGTCTTTTGGTTCGAAACAATTTACTTTAAGGAGATTTGCACACGCATTTTCAGGGATTTGAACATGCTACGCTCGCGGCATATTTAATACAATCAGGAACAATAACATATACACTCAAGAGCCAAAGCATTATGACCACCCATACATTTTTGCAATGAACTTTACGCCTGGATGTCGTGGAAGGCACGTGATCAGTTCCAGGGATTTTAACTGGTATTAAGTTTCGGTATTAATCCATGCGAAGGCGAATTGAAACTATGTTGCGCGCCAAAGGTGAGCCATGTTATTGACAAGATTGGTCATAATGTGTTATATAACAATATGTATATAATATATAACAAAATCGCGCATATGTAACACAATTTCGGGCGTGGTTCTGGTAGGATCGAGATTATAAGATTTAAAAAATTTTATATGAATAATGAGATAATGTATGACAAATACAGATAACAGTAATGCATATTTACAAAGAAAAATGATATAATAAACTCAAAAATATAATTAATTTCTATGGCTTTCATAATTTTTTCAATACATTCATTTAACTCATACAAAATAATAATAAAAAAAAAAAAATTTGCAATGATTTTTACTTCAATCTTAAACATACAAAATTGTAATTAGTTATAATATACGTGGCGACATCTTCTTTCAACGTTCAAAAATATTTTAAAAAATAGTGTTGCATTGAATTAAAAGCGAATATTAGTTATTAATAAATATATTTTGCTCTTATGGGCCTGAATGGCCGAGTGGCTAGTACTGTGGCGCTGGGTACCACAGGTTTCGGGTTCAAGTCCCGGCTGTGTCATGGATGTTTGTAGTGGTTCGGAATCCACTTTAAACCGTAGGTCCCGGTCCTAAAAGATCGTAGAGCGTTGCGGGGTCATTGTTACTCCGCGTTAGTATCTTCAAGTTACACGCGATCCCTGGGTAATGCAAAGTGAGTAACGTATGTGCAGCGCTTGCCTTAAGCCATCCAAGACCAAGCTGTCTAAGTGTGTTTGCCAGCAGCATTGGAACAAAAATTTGTTTTTTTGTTTTTATTGACCATCTAGGCGTCTTGTGTTCTACTTATTCATGTCAATATATATATATATACATCACAAATCTATATCAAGAATATTTAGGAGTAAATATTTAGAATAATTAGGAATAACAATCATTGCTTTTCCGTCATATGTATTATTTGTTCCCTACATTAGATAAAAATGACATGGATGTCTATAGATGAATGTGAAACCATAGCACTTGGCTAAGATTATAATGGCCTAGGGACAGCAATCATTGCTTTTCCATCATATGTATTATTTGTTCCATACATTAGATAAAAATGACATGGATGTCTATAGATGAATGTGAAACCATAGCACTTGGCTAAGATTATAATGGCCTAATTAGGGATAACAATCATTGCTTTTCCATCATATGTATTATTTATTCCCTACATTAGATAAAAATGACATGGATGTCTATAGATGAATGTGAAACCATAGCACTTGGCTAAGATTTTAATGGCCTAATTATGGACCAATCATTGCTTTTCCATCATATGGATTATTTGTTCCCTACATTAGATAAAAATGACATGGATGTCTATAGATGAATGTGAAACCACAGCACTTGGCTAAGATTATAATGGCCTAATTAGGGATAACAATCATTGCTTTTCCATCATATATATTATTTATTCCCTACATTAGATAAAAATGACATGGATGTCTATAGATGAATGTGAAACCATAGCACTTGGCTAAGATTTTAATGGCCTAATTAGGGACAGCAATCATTGCTTTTCCATCATATGGATTATTTGTTCCCTACATTAGATAAAAAATGACATGGATGTCTATAGATGAATGAAATTATAGCACTTGGCTAAGATTATAATGGCCTAATTAGGGATAACAATCATTGCTTTCCATCATATGTATTATTTGTTCCATACATTAGATAAAAATGACATGGATGTCTATAGATGAATGTGAAACCATAGCACTTGGCTAAGATTATAATGGCCTAATTAGGGATAACAATCATTGCTTTTCCATCATATGTATTATTTATTCCCTACATTAGATAAAAATGACATGGATGTCTATAGATGAATGTGAAACCATAGCACTTGGCTAAGATTTAATGGCCATACATTAGATAAAAATGACATGGATGTCTATAGATGAATGTGAAACCATAGCAAAGATTATAATGGCCCTATTAGGGATATCATTGCTTTTTCCATCATCATTTATTCCCTACATTAGATAAAAAATGACATTATAGATGAATGTGAAACCATTTGGCTAAGATTTTAATGGCCTAATACATTAGATAAATTATATAAAAATGACATGGATGTCTATAGATGAATGTGAAACCATAGCACTTGGCTAAGATTATAATGCCTAATTAGGGATATTGCTTTTCCAATTTATTCCCTACATTAGATAAAAATGACAATCCATAGATGAATTGAAACCATAGCACTTGGCTAAGATTTTAATGGCTAATTATCATTGCTTTTCCATCAATGGATTATTTATTCCATACATTAGATAAAAATGACATGGATGTCTATAGATGAATGTGAAACCATAGCACTTGGCTAAGATTTTAATGGCCTAATTAGGGATAGCAATCATTGCTTTTCCATCATATGGATTATTTGTTCCCTACATTAGATAAAAAATGACATGGATGTCTATAGATGAATGTGAAACCATAGCACTTGGCTAAGATTATAATGGCCTAATTAGGGATAACAATCATTGCTTTTCCATCATATGTATTATTTGTTCCATACATTAGATAAAAATGACATGGATGTCTATAGATGAATGTGAAACCATAGCACTTGGCTAAGATTATAATGGCCTAATTAGGGATAACAATCATTGCTTTTCCATCATATGTATTATTTATTCCCTACGATATTAGATAAAAATGACATGGATGTCTATAGATGAATGTGAAACCATAGCACTTGGCTAAGATTTTAATGGCCTAATTAGGGACAGCAATCATTGCTTTTCCATCATATGGATTATTTGTTCCCTACATTAGATAAAAATGACATGGATGTCTATAGATGAATGTGAAACCATAGCACTTGGCTAAGATTATAATGGCCTAATTAGGGATAACAATCATTGCTTTTCCATCATTAGATAAAAATGACATGGATATGCACTAAGATTATAATGGCCTGTTCCATACATTAGATAAAAATGACATGGACGTCTATAGATGAATGTGAAACCATAGCACTTGGCTAAGATTATAATGGCCTAATTAGGGACAGCAATCATTGCTTTTCCATCATATGGATTATTTGTTCCCTACATTAGATAAAAATGACATGGATGTCTATAGATGAATGTGAAACCATAGCACTAAGATTATAATGGCACAATCATTGCTTTTTTCCAAGATTATAAAATGGGATGTCTATAGATGAATGTGAAACCATAGCACTTGGCTAAGATTATAATGGCCTAATTAGCAATCATTGCTTTTCCATCATATGGATTATTTGTTCCCTACATTAGATAAAATGACATGGATGTCTATAGATGAATGTGAAACTATAGCACTTGGCTAAGATTATAATGGCCTAATTAGGGATAATCATATATTTATTTGTTCCCTACATTAGATAAAATGACATGGATGTCTATAGATGAATGTGAAACCATAGCACTTGGCTAAGATTTTAATGGCCTAATTAGGGACAGCAATCATTGCTTTTCCATCATATGGATTATTTGTTCCACATTAGATAAAAATGACATGGATGTCTATAGATGAATGTGAAACCATAGCACTTGGCTAAGATTATAATGGCCTAATTAGGGATAACAATCATTGCTTTTCCATCATATGGATTATTTGTTCCCCTACATTAGATAAAAATGACATGGATGTCTATAGATGAATGTGAAACCATAGCACTTGGCTAAGATTATAATGGCGTAATTAGGGATAACAATCATTGCTTTTCCATCATATGTATTATTTGTTCCATACATTAGATAAAAAATAACATGGATGTCTATAGATGAATGTGAAACCATAGCACTTGGCTAAGATTATAATGGCCTAATTAGGGATAACAATCATTGCTTTTCCATCATATGGATTATTTGTTCCCTACATTAGATAAAAATGACATGGATGTCTATAGATGAATGTGAAACCATAGCACTTGGCTAAGATTATAATGGCCTAATTAGGATAACAATCATTGCTTTTCCATCATATGTATTATTTATTCCTACATTAGATAAAAATGACATGGATGTCTATAGATGAATGTGAAACCATAGCACTTGGCTAAGATTTAATGGCCTAATTAGGGACAGCAATCATTGCTTTTCCATCATATGGATTATTTGTTCCCTACATTAGATAAAAATGACATGGATGTCTATAGATGAATGTGAAACCATAGCACTTAAGATTATAATGGCCTAATTAGGGATAACAATCATTGCTTTTCCATCATATATATTATTTATTCCCTACATTAGATAAAAATGACATGGATGTGTATAGATGAATGTGAAACCATAGCACTTGGCTAAGATTTTAATGGCCTAATTAGGGACAGCAATCATTGCTTTTCCATCATATGGATTATTTGTTCCCTACATTAGATAAAAATGACATGGATGTCTATAGATGAATGTGAAACTATAGCACTTGGCTAAGGTTATAATGGCCTAATTAGGGATAACAATCATTGCTTTTCCATCATATGTATTATTTGTTCCATACATTAGATAAAAATGACATGGAGGTCTATAGATGAATGTGAAACCATAGCACTTGGCTAAGATTATAATGGCCTAATTAGGGATAACAATCATTGCTTTTCCATCATATGTATCATTATTCCCTACATTAGATAAAAAAATGACATGGATGTCTATAGATGAATGTGAAACCATAGCACTTGGCTAAGATTTTAATGGCCTAATTAGGGACAGCAATTATTGCTTTTCCATCATATGGATTATTTGTTCCCTACATTAGATAAAAATGACATGGATGTCTATAGATGAATGTGAAACCATAGCACTTGGCTAAGATTATAATGGCCTAATTAGGGATAACAATCATTGCTTTTCCATCATATGTATTATTTGTTCCATACATTAGATAAAAATGACATGGACGTCTATAGATGAACGTGAAACCATAGCACTTGGCTAAGATTTAGGTTCTGAATCATCGCTCTAGGCTTGGCTAGCTCAATAAGTTTGTTATTTTGTCAAAACTTCAGTGATATATAAATTTTATGAATATATTGACCAGAATTATAAAAAACAAAGAATCCGAGAATTATTGAACACATTAGAAAATTATGTAAACACTTAACAAAATAGCCTTGCTGGAATTTCAAATGGTTTCATGTGTTAAAAATTTTGCAGCAAGCATTGTTCACATTGAAAAAAGGCATACAAAGAATCCGAGAATTAGTGAACACATTTTAAAATAATGTAAATACTTAACATAATAGCCCAGCTAAAATGTTAAATAGGGTTCATGTGCTAAAATTCTGTAATATTGTTCACATTGAAAGAAGGTATTCACAGAAAGGAGAATTATTGAACACATTAGAAAATTATGCAAAATGAAATGCTAAAAGATGAAAATCTGTTGTATATATTGATTTACAATTTTATTAATAATATAAAAGTTAATAAACTCCGATGTTAAATTCATAAGTTGTTCATATTATATCCATATATGTGCACGAATCTGGGGAATTAAGGATTCTTAATGGGAAGCCCACAAGAATTAACACACCTTTTACATTACCTGAAGTATAAGTATTAAAATGATCTTGAGTCTTCTTAATATGATCTTGACAGCTATTAGTTAAACGCAAAAAAATTTTTGGTACTTACGTATTAACGGTACCTTGGCGATTTTTAAGTGTCGCCAATCTTTATTATTTGGAATAAAAAAATATTTTGAAAGCGTTTTGATTTTAAATAAAGTGTTTCATATATATTTTATTATTTGGAACAGAAATTTTAAGTGTGATTGGCGCCAAATCTGTAGCTGCGATTGGCGCGTGTGCTCTTTATTGGCGCAACTCTCGCCAAGGTACCGTTAATACGTAAGTACCAAATTTTTTTAAATAATAAAACATAAATGTAAGAAAAAAAAATTGTTGATTAAAATTTCGAATTATTAACCTCGCCAATACCTTAATGCAAAATCTCGTTTCATTCACTTAGTAAAACAAAGGAAAAGGAGACACTATTGCAGTAAGCAAAAATAAAATAATGGAGTGGAGTAGGTTCTCACTCAATAGCATAAACGGGGAGAGATGAATTCACAATATTTTTCTCAGGAACGACTAATATTAGATGGGTGGGGAACGGACCGTTACGCGTCTGAGTCACGGTGCGTAAAAAAATTCCGCAGATTAACCTCTTGGAGGGAAAGTGAAAGCTTGGAGTGGGGTGGATGCTACACCTCTTCATGACGTCATGCATGTGTCACAGTGTGATGAACATATATATTACGTGTCATCGTGTTTGTTTTAACTGGACCAAGAAAAGTGGATTCAGCCAAAGTTGCCATTGATCGCCAAATTGGCGACGTTTTTCGTTTTGTACATTTTACATTTGAGATATTTTTACAGAAGGACTTAACACATTAAATTAAATTGTTTAAACAAAAAAAAATCACGTAATTAATTAAAAAACCGATTATTTCGATAATTATAAGATAATTTGTTACAATATTTATGGAAAATACATTTGATGTAATTATTTAACTTAATTTAATTTAACTTTAGCATTAAAAACATTTAACTATAAAAAAATGTAAAAAAAAAAAAATAATAATAAATAAATAAATTAGTAAATTATTACAAAAAAATAAAATAAATAAATAAGCAATTATTTTTTAATATCTCAATTAAACATGTATTAAATTATTTATTTCAAGAAATATTCTTTGTTGTTTAATTGCTAACGACGTTATAATTTTCAAATTGAAATTCTTTTAATTCTGAATTGAAATAAATCACCAAAAATTTGGCAATCAAAATCACCAAAAATCGCCTAATTCGCGATATTTGCTAGCAATTCAATTTGATAATCAATTTTTCGTTTTGTACATTTTTATTTTGCTATATTTGTACAACAGGACATAACACATTAAACAAGTAATATAAAAAAAATTGTTAAAGTCAATTCCTACTTTTTTTTTTTGCACTCTATTGCAGAAAAGTCCTTTATAAATAATTTTCATTCATTTTTTAAGTTTATCGGAGCCATCTATTGGTAGATATATGCAACTTACATCTAAAAAATTTAATTAATTAATTTAATTTAATTACTGAATTAATATTTTAAAAAACTGTATTAACATCCAGTGTTATCCACTACAAGTTCAAAAAAATGTATTTAAACTTGAGTGGATGAATAAAAATATTTTATTAATGATTGAAAATTTGAACAAGAGTGTATGAGCTAATAGAAAGAATTGAATTAAACTGTTTTAAAAAATCATATATTTAATTTAAAAAAAAGGTTATTTTAAAATTTAAAAACGATATTTATAAGACATTTTGTAACAATATTTGTTTAAAATCCCTCTGATGTAATTATTTAACTTAATTTAAACTTAGTGTTAATAACATTTAACTACAAAAAAAAATAAGTTAATAACAAATAAAATAAAATAATAAAAATAAGTCCGTAATTATTTTTAATAACTCAATTAAACAATTATTATTATTTCAAGAAATAATCTTTTTGTTATTTAATTACTACATACTGATGTCGTAATTTTCAAAGTGAAATAATTTTAATTCTATATTGAAAAGGATCGCCAAAAAATGAAGTGAAATTGATCGCCATAGATCGCCAAGTTGGCGAATTTTTTGATTTTTGTACATTTTACATTTGCTATATTTGTACATAACTCATGAAATTAAACTGTTTAAATAAACCAAAAAAAATCACATAATTAATTAAAATATTGATTATTTTGATACTTATAAGACATTTTGTAACAATATTTGAGTAAAATCCTTTTATGTAATTATTTAACTTAATTTAGATTTAGAATTAAAAACATTTAACAAAAGAAAAAGTAATACTAAATTAATTACAGATAAAATAAAAATAATAAAAAATAAGCTAATAATTATTTTTAATAACTCAATTAAGCAAGTACTAAATTATTTATAGTCATCTTGAAATTTTTCAAAATGAATTTTTTTAAATTCTGAATTGAAAGTGATCTTTATAGATCACCAAATTGTAAATATACCCTAATATATATAATTGTTGCCATATTGTTTTTGTTTTGTACATTTATATTTGCTTTATTGTTACAGAAGTACATAACACATTAAATTAAACTGTTTAAGCCGAAAAATACTAAAATTAATTTTTAAAAAAAAATTGATTATTCTTGATAGTTATAAAACATTTTGTAACAATGTTTATGTAAAATCCATTTGATGTAATTATTTAACTTAATATAATTTAACTTTAGCATTAAAAATATTTAACTACAAAAATAATTTTAAATTAATAAAAAATAAAAATAAATTATAATTAAAATAAGTTAGTAAATTATTTTTAATATCTCAATTATACAACTACTAAATTATTTATTTCAAGAAATATTCTTTTTGTTAAATTACTAAATGGTCACGTAGTAATTTTAAAATTTAAATTCTTTTAATTCTGAATTGAATTGGATAGACAAAAATTGAATTGAAATTGATCGCCATAGATCGCCAAATTGGCGACATTTTTTGTTTTTGCACTTTTTATATTTGCTATATTTTTTTTTCAGAAGCACATAACACAATAAATTAAACTGTTTAAACAAAACAAAACAGACTTATATTTAATTAGGAAAAGCAAATATTTTTTTTTTTTTGCTATAAAAAATTTGTAACAATATTTGATTAAAAAAAGTAATTTGATGTAATTACGCAACTTATTTACAGGGATTACAAACATTTAACTACTACAATAAATAAAAATAAATAAATAATAATTAAAATAAGTTAATGAAGGGTTTTTAATCTCATCTTAAATCTTATTTTAAAAAATATTCAATAGATTCTTTTATGTTTATTTAATTTGCTAAACAGTGACGTCGTAATTTTCAAAATGAAATTCTTCTTCTTCGCCTATCCCCAAAGTCCAGCGGGGATGAAATTCTTTTAATTTTGAAATGAAATGGATCGGCAAAAAAAATTAATTGAAATTGATCGCCAAATTGGCGACATTTTTCATTTTGTGCATTTTATATTTACTATATTTTTTTTTACTAATTTTGGAAATGAAATGGATCGCCAAAAAAAAAATTAATTGAAATTGATCTAAATTGGCGACATTTTCGTTTTGTGCATTTTATATTTACTATGTTTTTTTACTAATTTTGAAATGAAATGGATCGACAAAAATTAATTGAAATTGATCGCCAAAGTGGCGACATTTTTCGTTTTGTGCATTTTATATTTACTATGTTTTTTACTAATTTTGAAATGAAATGGATCGCCAAAAACTCTTAGAAAGCGCCAAAGTGGCGACATTTTTTAGTTTTTGCATTTTATATTTACTATGTTTTTTTCACAGAAGCGCATAACCCATTAAATTAAACTGTTTAAGCAAAAAAGACATATAATTAATTTGGGAAAAAAAAAGATTATTTTTGCTATTTATAAAATTTTTTTTTAATTATATTGAATTAAAATCCATTTGATGTAATTATGTAACTTATTTAGAGCATTAAAAACGTTTTGACAACAACAAAAAATTTAAAAAATACTAAATTATTAATAAATAAAATAAATAATAATTTAAAAAAAATTAATAAACTATTTTTAATCTCATTTAAACAATTATTTAATTATTTATTTCAAGAAAGATTCATTTATGTTTATTTAATTAGGAATGACGTCGTCGTTTTCAAAATGAAATTCTTTTAATTCTGAATTGAAATGAATCGCCATGATCGCCAGAGTGACGAAAATTTTCGTTTTTACATTTTTACATTTGCTGTATTTTTATATAAGAATATAGCATATTAAATTAAAATATTTAAACAAATATATATATATATATATATATATAATAATCAATTAAAAAAAAATATATTTTGCTGTTTATAAAAGATTTGGTAATAATATTTGCTCAAAATCCATTTAATGTGATTATATAATTTATTAAGAGCACTAACAACATTTAAATACAACAAAAATTTTAAAAATTAAATTATTAATTAATAAAATAAATGATAATTAAAATAAGTTTATAAATTATTTTTAATCTAATTTAAACAAGTACTAAATTGCTTATTTAAAAAAATGATTCCTTTTATGTTTATTTAATTGCTAAACAGTGATGTCTTCATTTTCAATTTGAAATTCTTTTAATTCTGAATTGAGGTGAGTCACAGAAAAAAAAAAAAAAAAAAAAGGGGAGACAAAGAGAAAAGAATTGAAATTAATCGCCAAATTTGCGAAGTTTTTAATTTTTTTTTTTTTTTTTTTTTTTTTTTTTACACTGACTTAAATTCCATTTGATATAATTACGTAACTTATTTAGAGGATTAAAAGCATGTAACATAGCAAAATAAAAAAAAAAAAAATTAAATTATTAATAAATAAAATAAGTAATAATTAAAATAAGTTAATAAATTATCTTTAATCTCTTAACTATATTTATTTAATTGCTAAATAGTAAATTCGTAATTTTCAAAATGAAATTATTTTAATTTTGAATTAAAATGGATCGCCAAAAAATGAATTGAAATGGATCGCCAAATTAGCGAAAAATTTTCGTTTTTACACATTTTATATTTGCTATTTTTTTTTACAGAAGCCCATTAAATTAAATTATTTAAAAGAAAAAAAGGTTATATAATTAAATATTATTTTGCTATTTATAAAAAATTTTGTAACAACATTTGCTTAAATTCAATTTAATGTAATTATGTAACTTATTTAAATAATTAAAAACATTTAACTGCATCAAAAATATTAAATTATTAATAACTAAAATAAATAATAATGAAAATAAATTAATAAATTATTTTTAATCTCATCTGATTATTAATCCCATTTAAACAAGTACTAAATTATTTATTTCAAGAAAGATTCATTTATATTTATTTAATTGCTAAATAGTGACGTCATAATTTTAAAATTCTTTTAATTCTGAATTGAGATGTATCACAAAAATAAAAGAATTGAAATTGATCGCCATAGGTCGCCAAATTGGCGATGTTTTTCGTTTAAAAAAAAAAAAAAAATTCACACATTTATATATAACAAAAAAAAAAAAAAAAAATTAAATTATTAATAAATAAAGTAACTAATAATTAAAATATATTAATAAATTATCTCTAATGTCATCTTATTATTAATCTCATTTAAACAAATACCAGATTACTTACTTCAATAAAGATTCATTTATTCTTAATTGCTATGTAGTGACGTTCGTAATTTTCAAAATGAAAATTTTTAACACTGAATAGAAATTAAAAAATTGAAAAAATATTCTAAAAGTTATTGCTAATTACCTTTAAAAAAGTCATAAGTTCACTTCAAAACCACACCTTTCTATTGAAAGAGTAATTAAAATCTTTAAATTATGCATTGTAAAAAGGAGGTCAACGAAACAAAACCAGAAAAGCACTGAAACATCATTTGTCAAACAAGTAAATAAACATTTTTTTTATATAATTGTGTTTCTTTTAACTCATTAACTTCTCTTTTTAATACTTTTGCAGCACGAAGTTTACGAAAAACAGCGATTAAAATCAGAGATAAGATAATGATCTCTTTTAGGAAGATCTTGGCGCCCCAGTTTTATGATAGTCATCTCCGTGAATTTTATTCGCTATAAATCTCATTTAAGCAGTTTTACTCGGAAGTACTGATTATCATAATGAGATTTTTTTCTTCTTGGTTCTTAACGAAGTTTGCAATTTAAGTTTATTTATTTTCCGGAGTTTTAGTTATGTATTTCGAGTAATTTGTAATAATATCGATAAGATGTTATAGTATGCTTAAATGCATTAATTTTATTTTGATAATTTTACGGTTCAGTGAATTTGTTGGAGCAATTAAAAATATTAATTGAACATAGTATAACAG
The DNA here is from genome assembly GCA_021605095.1 of Caerostris extrusa. NCBI lineage: Eukaryota > Metazoa > Arthropoda > Arachnida > Araneae > Araneidae > Caerostris > Caerostris extrusa. Next base: position 62,058 of record BPLR01006918.1, on the reverse strand, counting down.
TTCGATAAAAATTAATGAACTAAATCTTTACTTTCATTATCTTGGCATCCTTATTATTAACTAATAGGAATTTTAATTAATAAATTATTAACTGAAATTCTATATTTGGACTAAGTTTTTTTATGCTTTTGTTTATGCATCGGGATCACGTTTATCACGTGTTCCACTTTTTTATGCCTAGAGCAGTCCACTAATGTGAAGAAGGGGGTATGATAATCCTTACAGAGAGTTAAGGAAAACTATGTTCTGAAATCATTAACAACACATGTTAATCTTCTGAAATCATTAAAAATACATATTAAATCTTATGAAATCATTAACAACGCTTTTTAATATTCTGAAATCATTAACAATGCTTTTTAATGTTCTGAAGTCTTTAACAACACATGTTAATGTTCTGAAATCATTAACATCACTTGTTAATGTTCTGAAATCATTTACACCACATGTTAATCTTCTGAAATCATTAACAACACATGTTAATGTTATGGAATCAAACAATATATGTTAATATGATGAAATCATTGGCAACACATATTAATGTTCTGAAATCATTAACAACACTTGTTAATGTTATGGAATCTTTAACAATACATGTTTTTGTTCTGAAATCAGTAACAAAACAAGTTAAGTTCTGAAATCATTAACAACATATGTTAATGTTCTGAAAACATTGACAACACATGTTAATGTTTAGAAATCATTAACAGCACGTTAATGCTCTGAAATCATTAATAACACATTTTAATGTTCTGAATTCATTGACAACACATGTTAATGTTATGAAATCAAACAAAAGATGTTAATGTTCTGAAATCAAACAAAACATGTTAATGTTCTGAAATCATTGACATGTTAATGTTATGAAATCAAACAAAACATGTTAATGTTTTGAAATCATTGACAACACATATTGGTGTTCTGAAATCTTAACAGCATAAAACAACATGTATCTCTCTACACGATAACTGCAGACAATAGCGAATTTTTTTAAGCTACATACAGACTTGAGAGCCGTATAAAAACACCCTCTAAATGGACTTAGTTGGACTTTGGATGGAAAACGAAACACGTGCTGTTCTAATTTCCTGTTTCTGGGAAACGTAATTTTCACTATGTCAATGGCCGGTTTCTTTATATCATATATCAAAGGATTTACAAGCTTCCGAGTGACTGAAAGATGAACAAAATGATTTCTAAACATTAACATGTGTTGTCAATGTTTTCAGAACATTAACATGTTTGTTAATGATTTCAGAACTTAACATGTTTTGTTACTGATTTCAGAACAATAACATGTATTGTTAAAGATTCCATAACATTAACAAGTATTGTTAATGATTTCAGAACATTAATATGTGTTGCCAATGATTTCATCATATTAACATATATTGTTTGATTTCATAACATTAACATGTGTTGTTAATGATTTCAGAAGATTAACATTTGTTGTTAATGATTTCAGAAGATTAACATGTGTTGTTAATGATTTCAGAACATTAACAAGTTTGTTAATGATTTCAGAACATTAACAAGTGTTGTTAATGATTTCAGAACATTAACATGTGTTGTTTTAAATCTGGACATCATTGAGGTTTTATAAGTATTTAATCCATTTTTCATATTTTTTTTTTTCATTTTCAATAAATTTTCTTCTTTGTGTTTATTTAAAAGTACATAAAACTGCCTTTAAAGCATATTTTTTTTTTTATTTTGTTAAAACGTCGAAGCAAATACAAACGAAAAACAAATTTTTTAAACTACTAGATGTACTACTATTATTAAAGATAAATGTGAAAGAGAGTCTCTCTATGTCATATTGATAGATTATATATCTTTAAACATATCATAAATTTTAGACTAAAGTATATGTATAATAATATTTATTGTACAATCCTGAAATCAAAATATTTCTTTCTGTATATTCAAAGTATTTTACAATAAAACATCAAATGAGAATATGTTGCTTTGACGTATGGTTGTACTTCCATGAAAAGTGCTCGTATTCGCGAAATCCATTCTGTTAGTGGAAATATTTACAAAATATGAAAATATTTCCCAGAACTAGATTTTTTTAGAAATAAACTTTTCAATAGAATTTTCTACCAACTAAAAATTGTGTGTTAGATCAAACGAATTTCCTAGAACTTTTTAAATTCTTTAAAAAAATTTAATGGGAAAATGGTTTATGTTCGTTTTTTATATCAATTGACGATAATATGATAATCATATCATTTTTCATAATATCAACATATCAATATTATCATCGTCAAAAAAAAAAAAAAAAAAAAACTGAAAATCCTTTGACAAACTGAAAATAGAGAAAGTATAAGAAATATTATGGAAAGAAATATTTTCACAAAAGAAAAAAATTAAACTTTTTAACAAATTTAATGTAATTTTTTTTAATCTTAAGAAACAATCAAATTCAAATTTATTATTTCAACATTTTTCATTACTTTAATTTCTAAACATTTTTAAAAAATATATTTAATTTATTTTGATTAAAATATATTTAAATCATATATCTCAACTTATCTTTCACTTTTTACTTCAGAAAATTATTTTACCAGGAATTATTAAAAAATAAATACATTTTTGTTCGTCCTATAACACAGGAAAAAATTATTCAATTAATATTTAAATATAAATATAAGAAATTATTTGATTAAAAAAACTTTTTTGAGAAAATTGTCAATCAAATTAATTCTTTGAAATACAGTGGTTCCAAAAACTGTCTTTAAAAATTTGAGGAAAAAGCTTGGTAAGTTTTAATTAAATTAGAAAAAAAAGCTAAACATTGGAAATGTCGCTGAATAATATGTTTATAATAATATATTAAATATATATATAATATTTTTAAAAATAGTGACTTATTTTCTTTTTAAAAAAAAAAAAAAGAAAACGCATTTTGGCGACATTTAAAAATTGCTTAGCCTTAATATTTACTTGCTTGCTTTATTCTATTCTATTTATTATTTAAAATGGCTCGTTACTGTACGCAAACAACGAACAGTATTCCAAATATTATAATTTTCATATCGAAAATAGTTTCGAATAAATTCAAGTACAAAATTATGGAATGTAGTTTTTTTTTTTTCTGTTTTGTATTTTGGTGACATTTAAAAAATCGTTTGGCCTTAACATTTACTTGCTTATTTCTTTATATTCTATTTATTATTTAAAAATGTTCGTATATGTTTGTTAAAAATCGTTTGGCCTTAATATTTACTTGCTTATTTCTTTATATTCTATTTATTATTTAAAAGTGTTCGTATATGTATCCAAACAGCGAACACTATTCCGAATATTATTATTTTTTAAATCGAAACAGTTTTGGATAAATTCAAGTATAAAATTATTGTATGTATTTTTTTTTTCTATTTTGCATTTTGGTGGCATTTAAAAAATCGTTCGGCTTTAATCTTTACTTGCTTACTTTGTTAGATTCTTTTTATTATTTAAAAATAATTCTCCTATCTACTACTCAAGTATCTCAACCCGACCATACACAATTACAATCCAGTTGCCTAATCTGCAAACTACAATACTATAAACTTTTTTTTTTTCAAAAAAATGTTTTTATTTGTTCTTAAAATATTCAATGTTGTTGAACAACATTATTAACTAACTTTTTTTTAACTTAAAGACTTTATATTTTCAAATATATTCTTTTCCAACATTTCTTATTTCAAGTTTATCTCAAATTTTTAATTTTAGTATATAAGTTAAAGTATATATCTAAGAATTATATTTTTTCGTCTTTTAAAGCACATAAAAAATTAACCATCTAAATTGTTATATGTAACAATTTAGATGGTTAATACTTTTAGAAATAATTTCTTTTAGGTGATAAAATTCTACAATAGCAAATTGTATGTTTTTAATTACATGTTATAATTTCACAAAATCAAAAATCAAACAACCCAACGTATTTAAAACTCAAAATAGCTACCAAAATCTTTCATAGTTAATGTAATTATTCTGAGTTAATTACATTTGTGAGAAAGATCATCAATACGCACTCATAATCATATTTTCTTAGGTTAAATTGTGAATATTTTTAAATGTTAAATAAATAACTTTATTATTTTTACTTACTGTGATTTCGGTGAAAAGATGTTATTTATCTCTACTTTTCTATCTACGATGACTGGTTAAAAAAAACATCGAAGAGGATTTTATTTTCAGAAACGAAGCCTATATCCGCCATGATGAAATAAATTCGACAGGGAATTCTCGGCTGCCTCTCGGATATCGATGTTCGAGAGAAATTCGTTTGGCTGGAATAAAAGAATTCTTTTCGCCTATGGAAAATTAAATAAGCAACATGCAGAATTAGAGTTTTGCATTCGTTTGTAAAGATCTGAGAAGCATCTGAAATATTGCAATATGTTTATAGCAAAAATGTTTACTACAATCAAAACTACAAATTATTTAAATTATTCTGCTTCGTTCATTACGCTAATTGGAGTATTTAAATCAACTTGTTTTGGAAAAGAATACATCCTTAAATTAGGAGAAAAAGCACGTTGTTGATGTCCGTATAGCCTAAAAGTACAAAAAAATCTTTTTTATTCAATTCCTTCTATTAGCTCACACTCTCCCTATATATATCTTGTTCAAATTTTCAATAGTTCATAAAATAACTTTTTTTTCATCCACTCAAGTTCAAATACATTTTTTTGAGCTTGTGGTGGATGACACTTGATGTTGATACAGTTTTTCAAATATTAATTTAGTAATTAAATTTTATTCATTAATTTCAGTTTTTTTAGATTTAAGTTGCATATATCTATCTACAAATAGACGGTGCCAGACAAACTTAAAAAAATGAATGAAGATTATTTATAAAGGACTTTCTGCAATATAGTTAAAAAAAAAAGTAGGAATTGACATTACATTTTTTTATATTACTTGTTTTTAATTTTAATTATTAATACTGAACGAACACATACATGAAAATCTTTTTTACGGTAAAATCACAAAACAGCGGCCGTTGGGATTTGGCGTCAAAAATTATTTTCGCCAAAGTGCGCCAAGTAACGGGCAATTTTATTTTATTTTGCAATTTTAAATGAAGTGGTAGTGATAATAGAATATCCTTAAATTGGTAGGTTCAATACAATTGATAGCTTCAATATTTTGTACTTTTAGGTCTTACTGACATCAACAACAATGTCAGTAAGACCTAAAAAGTACAAAATATTTTTTTTTTTAATCTTTGATACTCAACGAACACATACGTAAAAATCATTTTGAGGTAAAATCGCAAAACAGCGGCCGTTGGGATTTGGCGTAAAAAATAATTTTCGCCAAAGTGCGCCAAGTAACGGGTTGCAATTATAAGTGAAGTGAATTGCAAACATTGCAATAAATCCAGGCTACAACATTTGGCAACTTATCACTGTTGGCCCCACAAAAAATCGCCAAATCCTTACGGCCCCTTATTTGGGATTTAGCCCATTTTGCTTTTGTATATTCACTGCTTTTTTGTATATTTTTGCTTTTATTGAAGTAAAAAAAAGTTAATCAATTAAAAAATTAGGCCTGAGTAGGTAATCTGCCTGAGATAATCAGTGTGCTCATGTAAAATAATCATAATCGTTTTGAGAATCAAAACAAAATTAAATTGCAAATATTTTATTTATTTTATTTTTTGATTTTTGAGAAAAATACAGTTTTTCTACTTACTACATTTTTAACAACAAGATCTGGTAAAAATAACTTGATAATTGATTTGTATTCAGAAATATAATCCAATATGTAGCCTAACTATATTTTTGTAGTTTTTAATTATTTTCTCATAAATATTTGAAACACGATCACAAAAAAGAGGAAAAAGTTATAAGCGTGTAAAAGCACAGTTTCGCTACAGGTGAAAAAGCACACAGCTGATAGTGGGCTTTGCAGTAACTGATAAACGAGGTTACTACGTTTACTTAAAAACGAGGAGAATATATGGTTATTGTAATAGAATATATGAGCATATACGATGCCTGGTGAAAGTTTCACAATCTTCTTTCGTTCTATACATTCCCGTCTCCAGATTTCTTCCATTCTCTGATTCCGGTTGGTCATGCTATTTTGGCAAACATCAGTAAAACCAGAAATGCCACACTCGTGGCGCAATGGTAACTTGAGCTGGTGAGCATTAGGGCTGAGGTTCATTCCGGTGGCGGTATTGTTGTAGACACTGTTTCAAAAACGAGCAGACTCGATGGCGTTTGTGTAGTTCAGCATCTTGTTCGATATTCAGACTACTTGGTGGGAGTTTACAGGATTTTCTCTCATATGATACGCAATTGTGGAGTAGTTTCCCCTACAGGTCTTCTCGGAAGGCACTATCCTCCTTCTACAGGCACTCGTCAGACTTCTATCTACGGAGACTCCAACACAATAGAAACTGTCCCCTTTCCATCCATCCGTTAGTAGACTACTCATGGTATATCCATTCCACGCTGCCGGATTGGTTACAACAACAACAGGACCCGAAATGTCCGATGTGCAACAAAAAGAAAGTAAAATAAATAGGATATTTATTTACAAAAGTTATCTATCCAATTACGTTCCTAACCAGTGAGAAAAACAATAAAATCTGGTCAAATTTGTAAAAAAAAAAAAAAAAGGTTTTAATGTTCAGCTTCTGCAAAACTAAACATGTGAAAACTGTAATTTTAACTTATAAAGTCAAGATTGTTTAAGTAATATGTAAATATCAAACTATTTTCTTAAATTTAATGATTTAATAAACGTTTTAAGGCCCAACAGTTTAATAAGCCAAGAAGATCAGGTAAAATATTGAAATCTTTCAAGAAAACATATCGTCAATAGGAAAAAAATGCAAATCAATGTAAATAGTTTGCTTATTTGTAGCGTTGCTGACTGTTTGTATCTACAGCTGGAAAAACTCGTTTTAATGCAAGTAATGCAGTTCATGACTTACGACTTCAGTATTCAGAGGTTCTTTACTAACTTTTGGATCACGAATTGACCTAAAAAAATAATTACTTAATAAATGCTATGTTTGTAGTGTATTGTGTAGCATCGGTGGTTCAGTGGTAGAATGCTCGCCTGCCACGCGGGCGGCCCGGGTTCGATTCCCGGCCGATGCAGTGTTTTTTATTTTTTTCATGTGTGAGCATGAAGAAAGGTTCGTGAAAGGTTATTATTTAAAAAATTATTCTCTTCATTCCACGCGAGTAGCTTTCTTTTTTCAAAAACTTTTATTTAAATTAAATAAAAGGCTGATTTTTCACGTGATTTTATTCATGCGTGTTTTAAAACTAGCATGATATATGTGTTGCTAAATACAACGATTGGCCAGTATCAAGTCACGTGCTCTGTAGTTGATTTTGAAGCTTCTGGCTTTCAAAATATAAACAGATGATTGTTTCAATATCCTCAAAATAGTGTTTAAGGATTAGTTTATGTTTATAAAAGTTAATTTAACCACCACTTAACAGACTTTTTCTATCTAAATCTGGTAGCCAGCCATCATACTTTGTAGTATGTGAACAGTTGGTTCTTCATGAAGTTCTAGAGTTATTAAATTTTGTTGTACTCCTATCGTTATTGAATTTGATAATTCTTGTGGGGATTCTGCACTTTAAGGTTCCATATCAGTTTATGTTTATAAAAGTTAATTTAACCAACACTCAATCTTGTATATTCTGACCAATCGCTTCATAAATTTCTTCGACTATTGAACGACATTATATTTCCCATATGTATTCTTTTTTTAGAAAAATAGATTCGCATGTGATAAACTGAAATTTGTGAGCGAATTTTAGTTGTGGTTTTTTTTTTTTAATTTGAAAAATTAATCAACATTATATTAATATTATATTATTTTTTTTATAAATCCTCTTGATTTGTCAATGCACACTTAAGCTATATTAAAAAAAAAATCAGTCTTTATAACTTTCTAAGACTCAGACAAATCACAATTGATCTGCCTGCTTGATACGTTTAATTGTCTGCTTTAAGAATTTCATCTAGTTATAGTTTCAGCACATTTTTTTTTAGGTTCTAACTAATACATGAAATTTACTAAAAATATCATAAATGATAAAGATGTAAAATCTTTATATGCGATCGGAAGGGTATGGCGAAATAGCATGTTTAATTTTAAAAATTGAGACAAGTCACTTCTAAAATTGATAAGCGAAGTCTTCAAAAAAATTTTTTTGTTTTCTTAAGATGGGTACTATAATTGAATAGCTTAAAAGCTATTCCCGTGAGTTTGAGGTACGAATACACCAGAGACTTCCTCTTAATATGTCAATTAAAATTGATGTGGTGCTAAGTGAATACAGTATGCCCCACGTGATTCACCCTGGACAACTTAGACCTGTTACAAATCCGAGCTTCTAATGTAGAAATATATCAGATCAATGAATCTCGAAATTAAGAACACTAAAATCGGTATAAAATAATTGCCACTTAAGATATTTCTATAAGTTATGCTTGTTCTTTTGTAGCATCGGTGGTTCAGTGGTAGAATGCTCGCCTGCCACGCGGGCGGCCCGGGTTCGATTCCCGGCCGATGCAGCTTTTTTTTTTCTCCTAAATCCTGTTGTGAATAATTTATTTATTGAGGTACACGTAGGCTTTGAAAAAACGAAATAAATTTTTATAATTTGTAAAATTAACTAAATCACAATTTATCAATTGATTGAATCAATTATATTTCGGGTGTACTTGAAATGCTGTCTGGTTGTTAAACATAGACGATGGCTAGCTGCTCTGTGGTTTTACTATAATTGTTTCGTTCAGTTATATAGTTTTTAGATATTTTATTTTAGGTGTACATTTTATTTTTCACTTAAATCTGTTAAAACGATCCTATTAAAGATTTACCTCATTTCAAATCTTCCTCTCTTTCAAACTTCTACACAAATATGCTGGTTTCAAAGTCATATTTGTACATATGATAATTTCACTCTATTCCACTTTTTAACAATTCAATTCAAGTACCACATTGCATATTTTTAATAAAAAGTTAAAACATGTTCATATCTTCTTCCATTCTCTCATATTACAATAACCCTCATTTAATATTATATTTTTATTTTGATTAAGTTACTTAATTGGTTTTTATTGTACATTTAATATTAAATAAAAACCAAAATCCTATTTCAAAAATGAATTTCACTGAGATTATTGAGTTTGATTTCATCTATAAAATATCTCAAAATTTGTAAGTGTGTCCAACTGTATGGCCCCAGTTTCCCCAAAATTGGCAGGGATTCTAATACAAAGCCCAGATCAACTGAAAAAAATTTTGGAATTCGATTAATATACGTTAAAAAAAATTACCCAATTTGAGATAAGTTGAGCTAATTTGGCGACTTTTCGTGGTTGGCGAATGTCTGAAATTCATAATCAATTTATTTATTCTTTAATATAATGCAATTAGCAGACCACTTTATACTTATATCCAAGCTGCCATCCGCCGATTTTGATAATTTTTGCTGATTTCAAGAAATATTAGGGATTTTTTCTTTACAAATGTATTTTAAATTTATTATTGATAGCATTAATATTAAGTCGTAAAAAATTTGAATAGTTTGAAATCGCAATAGTTTTCCATATTTGGAGAATTTTCTCCCGATATTATACTTTTTGCCACAGGTATATTACACTGAGAACGGCATGCAGCTTTGTAAGCATTTTCTATTGTTTTATTTGGTGGAATCTCAATATTTTTCGTGTCTTCTATAATATATTACAAAAATTTTTTTGTCTAGATGGGGAGCGATTTAGATCTGTAAATAAAAGATCATTTTGACCTAAAAATAAATTTTTTGAACTTTTATTGCGTATATTTACTTATAATAATCTTCTTTTATAGCTTATTTTTATTGTTCTTTTGAACAGTTGATCTCATGCGGCCTGATGGCCAATTGGCTAGATCTCTAACCTTTTGTACCACAGGCTTTTAGGTTTGAATCCTGGCGGTGGCATGGATGTTTGTGAAGGATTCCGAATCCATATTTAACTGTGGGTCCCGATCTAATTAATCCAAAGTGTGCAAAAAATGACCATAGAGCGACAAACAAACCATGCTGTAGTATACCATTTTAATGTTGAATTAACATGGTTTTTAAAAATTATGAATTGATAACAAATATAACAATTGTATGTTTAAAAATAGTATAATTGTAATTAATTCATCATAATGCTAATTGTCAAAAAATTTAAATAAAACAACTTATTTAAATTAGTCCTATGAATATTTATTTCTTTTGGGTGTATTTGTGTCTGTTTAAATCTAATCAGTATTATTTTATATTTGAATATTATTTATTTGGAAAATTTGGAGACACTATATTTTTCTAATTTGGTGATAGTTTTTCTGTTTAGAAGCAGCTGAAGGGTTTTGAATTTGCTTGATAAAAATGTGGTGTAAGGGTAGATTAATTTATGCGTTGTTGCGGACCATAGTTTAAAAATGTTGTCTTTAGTGAAATTTTGATGTGTTGTTTTTATTGAGATATTATTAATATGGTTATAGTAGAATCGCCTTTTATACATAATTTTACTATTACTACTATTTCTTTATTATACTATATTATTATAACAACAGTACAATATCAGAAAATCGGAATGAATCTAATAGGTCGAAAAGGGCCAATGTTGAAGCTAACATGCTGCATTGTACAAACGTGTACCTATATAAAACAATTAATACTTTTTATCTTCCGGCTCCGTGAAACGCCAGTTTATATGTGTTTTCTTCTTTTTTCATTGGCGGAACAGCCCCAGGATGAGCAAAAGACCATCTGCCTACTATCAGATTACGAGACAGGAAATGTTTTCTTTTTTACAGGGTAGGATTGTCAGTTCTATACCCAACACTCTACAGTCACATTACGCCGGGGCCTGATGGCCGAGTGACTAGCGTTCTGGCCCTCGGTATCATAAATTTCGGATTTGAGTCCCGGTGGTGCCATCGATATTTGTAATAGTTCAGAATCCACTTTAAGCCGTAGGTCCCGGTCTACTATGACCGTAGAGCGTCACAGAGCCCAATCAGACTTCTCACCTACATCATTCTCAAACTGTAAATGGGCAACTGATCTCTAGGCACAGTGATGTCATGTGGTGTAGTAGTAGATCATATTCGCTATATATATATTGCTATCAATTTTTACACAGAGACCTACAGTTTAAATGGATTTCGAGCCACTACATCCACGGCCCCGCCGGGATTCAAACCGGCACCGATCTCAGTATATGTACACGTACATATATAAATTTTTGTTCACATTATAATGCTTGTACTTTAGAGAATAAAATGTTTTGTACATGTAAAATCTTAAATTATCAAAAAAAAAAAATTTGGATTTTCTGTTTCGAGATTTTAATATAACTTTATAATACTGCTTTCTAATAAGAAATATTTTAGATAAAAATAAGAAGATCATTTTATTATAAATTGTGTATAGGAGTACCCCATGAAGTAGAGATTTCTTTCAAAAATAAAACTAGAGTAGAATGCTTGTTTTTGCAGCTGCAAAAACTCATTTTAATACAAATGTCAATCATGAAATAAATGGCGAATAATTGAATTATATTAACCTCAATATATCTGATTTTATTGTGCTAGCAAAACTGCCACGAGCATTATTATATGTCATATTTTTATTATCTCTTGTAGCATCGGTGGTTCAGTGGTAGAATGCTCGCCTGCCACGCGGGCGGCCCGGGTTCGATTCCCGGCCGATGCAGTTTTTTTTTGCTTTGTTAACTCATATAAATTATTAATTACAGAGAATAAATTTATAAATAAATTCAAATGTAAAAAAAATTTAATTTTCAAAGTATTATTGCAATTAAATATTGAAATTATATACATTCTTCAATAAATTGTAATATAACATATACAGAAATATAATCTAATTCATGTAAATTTCATAACTATAGTTAAAAAAACAATAAAAATCTCCCAATATCTAACACCTTTACTGAACTTCTTTAATAATTCCAACTGGCTGGCGCTCTGGCCTTTGGTACCACAGGCTTTTCAGGTTAGAATCTTAAATTGAATTATTAAATGATGGTGGCATGGAAGTTTGTGAGTTGTTGGGAATCCACGTTAAACTGTAAGTCCCGGTGTAATTAGCTCAAAGTGTGCACAAAATGATCGTAGAGCGACAAATCAACCCAGTAGCTTTTCATATTTCTCCTCCAATATACCATCCTTTAATATTTATCCGCCGATTTTCTTGTAAAAACGGGTTTGTGCAAAATCTTATTAATCTGTTAAATCAGAAAAAATAGGAATTTTTTTTTTTAGTATTTTTGTATTTCTCTTAGCATCTGTCTATACTATAAAAATCTGTAAACGTTTCTATATGTTCCAAAAACAAAATGAGTTAAGATCTTCAAAGGATACCAATAGATTCAGGATGATCCCTAGAACAAACGCTTACTTAGATTTTTCTAATTGTTAAATTGAGTTATTTAATAAAATCTTATCATTATTAAAAAATTACTAATTAATATTTTAAATTAGTTTTTCAGTCATGCACCCTAAAAATTTTAAATCTCCCAGTTGCGCTAACGAAAAACTATTAACGAAATTATACTTATTAATATTGTGACATCAGATTCATTTAATGATAAAATTGTTGAATTCTTTTACCCTTAGTAAATACACAAATTGATCTTTCGAAAAAAATTGTGAATTTAAATTAAATATATTCCTTTCTTATCATTTTTTCAAAAAAAAATATTTTTATGTGAGAGTCACTTTTTAGCGATTTTGATGTAATCCAAAAATACCATGTTTTAAAAGTTTCACATTGGGCCGTTTATGTATATTGACCAGGGGTGGCCAACTCAAATGATCTTGAGGGCCACTTTGAAAATGCCTCCTAACTTCGCGGACAGCATATAAAATTATATATCCCCATAGTAGATTTAGACCCACTATAGACGTTTTTTTGGAGTGAAAATTGAAACATAATGAGTTATTATTTTTTTGCGTTTACTATTATTCTTACACGTAAACATAGATAATATAATAATAATAATGATACTAAACGCACATTGTAAAGAAATATATAACACTAAAAATGAAATATAAAAAAGCGCTATCAATTTGTTAGTACTTTATATTTAACACTAAAAATGAAATATAAAGCGCTAACAACTTGAACTAAGAGTCTGGTTTGTTCTACTATCAACAATCAACTGTGCGTATCTAGGGATGGTCACTACGTCACTGAGGTTACTTAAAATGAAACATGGAACCTGCTATACTATATTAGATGTTCCAAGATGCGCGCGTCCTGAGTTCGCAAAATATAATTTAATTACTCTGCGAACTCATACCTATAAACTCATAAATAAAACACACAATATCTGTCCTATATTCGCTAGAATATTATTTTAAAAGTTAATTTTTCCTCATCATTTCGATAGCTGATTTTTGAATAGATGGATGCACTCATAATGTATTTTTTTAATGCATTGGTTTTCACTACTTGGGCCATTTTAAAATAAATATATTTTGTAAAAATGTTATAAATCTCAAGGGCCAGAAAAATATTCAAGGCGGGCAGCGGGTTGGCCTCCCCTGGTTTAGGGATTACTTATGTGATGTCTTATATATACGTTATGGTTTTTCTTTATATTTTAAATACAATGAATTGTGTCTATCTAAAATTAAATTAAGAAATTCGGCCCTTGTATATTTAAAATATATTATACATTAATGATACTTGCATACATAACCTGTTCTTATGCAGGTTAGATTATAATAATAATAAAAATACATTTTTAAAAACATTTTGTTGAAGAAAACATTTCAAAAATTAAAAAAATCATATTTAACATGATTTCAAAAGGAAACTTATTATAATATCTAATTTAACTCAATTTAGGTAGCTCATACCGCTCAATATAAAATTTGAAACAAAAATGAAATGATTAACTTTTTTTTAATCAATTAAAATGTTATTATATAAAAATAAGTAAAATGATTAAAATAGAAATATGAAAAAAAAAATCATTTGTTGTGAATAAATAGGTGGATAGAAATTAAAAAAAAAAAAAAAAAAATAAATAAGTAAAACAAATGAATATTTAAAATATTAAATAGAAACTACGAACATCATAAAAATAAATTATATACTTTATAATAACAAGCGATATGTATTATTAAGAATATTTGAAATAAATAAAAATTTAAACAACTACACCGTTTTTTATAAAGAGATATTTATAAAATATAAGAGATATTTATAAAATACTCTAATAACATATTTTTTATGAGAAAAATAATTAAACAAACTGATTAATTATTAAAATAATTAGTTAAATGAGAGTGAATTATTCACAAATTAATTTCAATTCATAAATTTTTAAAAATACCACTAATTAATAATTTTATGATAAATGGAAATATTATTTCGTAACTATCAAGTTTTTCATATTAATTCAATTTAACTGCTCCTTTTAATTTCACTTAATACAATTTTCGCATTTAAATTATTTTTAATTGGGAATTGCAAATTATCTGATGAAAAGAATAAAAATTCCAATTAATGAATATTATATTCAATTCTTCCTTTAAGTTAAAAACTCATTTCATCAAAAATCTCATAATTTTCTTAATCGGTTTTTATTAACCTGCAAGCATGCAAAAATCATTTCGCATTCATCAATTAGCTATAAATAACCAGTTTAAAAAAAAAAAAAGAAACTCTGCCTTTTTAATACGCTTTTATTAGCTTCACCTGTATGTATGTAACTGACTTTTTCCCCTGAGGTCTGTTTCTCCTCATATACACTCTTTAAGCTGCAAAGAAACATTTACAGGCATCTTTCAGAAAGAAAACAGTTGATTCTTTTTAATAAGCTTTTATATTAGTTTCACCTGAATGTTTGTTTGTAACTGACTCTTTGGGCTCGATTTTTGCCCTTTTACTTATGTTAAGCCATAGCCTTTGTTTTACTCACAATTACATTATTGTAAGAACTATAGTTCCAATTCACTGCCTCCATACCCGTTGACCTCATTCAAATATTATAGTTTAAAACACTAAAAACATGCTTTTGAATTAATCAAACTAAAAAGTAAAAATAAATAAATAGTTTACAAAAACTAAAAACACGCTTTTAGAGTTAATCAAACTAAAAGTAAAAAATAATTGTTAACATAAGAATAAAAATGTTCAAGAAATATTTATGAAGCAATTGGGTTTGAATGGAACCAAAAATAAACAGACTACTTATACCAAAAATAAAAAAATATCATCCGTTTTCATTTGCAAATAAGACATGATTTTAATAAGTTTCGGACTTATTTATTACTGATTTCGCGGAGGAAAAACCTAAAATTTTTATTTTTCGTACTAACGAAAAATTTTCATCGGATAGAACTCGCATGTAATTCAGCTGACATGAAAACTCGTCGAACTATTTTAGGTGAATTAGAAGAAAATTTTTCAGTCATTCTGCAGAAATTTTTTGCAGAACTCAAACTTGGATTTTCTCAAATTTTCTAAATATAGTTGATTTAATGGTTTCCGTCGGTTATTTCTTACTTTGCTTTCGATTTGAGTTGCTTCTTTAAAGTATTTTACCACATATGGCCCCGTAGAAAGAGATAAATTTGCTAATTTAATGACATTCCAAAAATGATTTTCCGCTTCTATGACCAAGGTAATTCATTTTGGAATGATGTTTGCTTACAATTAAGAGCCATTCTTAAATAATAAATATAATATAACGAAGCAATCAATTAAAGATTATAGCCAAATGATTTTTGAAGTTAAATTAGATTAAACAGACAGAGTTAAAATTAAACAATACGTATAATTAAAATTAAATGAGATTAGGCAGATTAACGTCAAACGATATCACTCAAAGGCAATGTTTCAGCAAAAATTTTATTTATGAATTTATTCGAAAATATTTCAGTGTACGATCACTTTTTTTCCTTCTCTGCCTCCTTGCATTTTTTAAAAAAAATCAAATGAATCTACAATTTTTAAAAAAGATTTTCTTTTTATTCAGAATTATATGAAGATGACATGAAAAAAATTAGGTTTATATTCGAATTCAGTGCCAGTCTTGAAGGCTGTTTCTGCATATTTTTAAAACCTACGAACACTTTTGAGAACTGTATATTTAAAAAAAATTATTGTATATTTGAAAACCCAACACTTAGTAGAGATACCTTTAATTAAAGCTCTTCAATTAATGTTGAATAACGATCTTAATTGTTAGCTGCTTGATGTCATTGGCTTTGAAAGAGCCTGTATGTGTCACCAAGCCCAAATGACATTTCGTGAAGGCTTTTTATGCTCTTTAATAATAGAATATTGAGACAGTTGTAATGATGTTTATACTATTTTTCTGAAAATTTATTTGTAATTTTTGTTGATATTTTTTTTAATAACTTTATCAAAGCAAAAAGTATAATTTCACTAAATCTGTGCAACACTATCTCCTAGATGCAATGGCGTAACTATACCATCTGAGGACCGTGTAAATCTTTTCAATGGGGACCCCTCAATGTAAGGTATCATCATTGTTTTTTCTTTTTAATACAGTACTACTTAAAGTGTCTTTAAGTTTTCAATGATCATTTTCGATAACAAACCATTACACTTGATCATTTAGTACTTTAAAATGACCCTTATTAGTAAGGTTCGACGAAGATGTAATTATTTCCAAGTCAATTTCAATTACTTCACTTTGGTTTTGATTATGTGTATCGCTAATCAGGGCCAGATTTGTCCATAGGCTGACTAGGCTTCAGCCTAGGGCCTCAAGATCAAGAGGGGCCTACATTCAAACTGTTAGCAAAATTAAAATTACATTAGTCTAAAAAACAGTAAACACTAAAACACTGAATCGAAAATAAGGAGAAGTAAGTCGAAGTTGTATAAAGTTCCATTTTTGGTTTAGTTTAAAACTTAAAATTCATAATAATTCATACTTAAACTTTAAATGCGAATTATTATGAAATAAATGTATCTGCCTCAATATTCAATCTATTGAATATATTTCATTTAATTTGATAGAAAATATGATAAATTTTATTGCATATTTTATTTTCGTAGTGAAAGATTTTTATTATTTGAATTTTGTTTCTATGTAAATATTGTGTGTTATGTTCGATTAGTTATTGTTGCAAGTACTATAAAGGGTGCTGAGAGTAAATATCCAAATAAGTGTTCTCAATTTTTTTGTGCCACATTTTTTATAAAGATTAGTACCAATCACAATATGTTTCATTTAACATATTTTTATATATATCACAGTAATTATGTATTTTATAATCACTCATGTAATTTATAAACTTAAAAGGCAGGTGAAAGGACATCCTAAGTGGAATAGCCTAGGGCCTCTTTTCATCTAAATTCGGCCCTGTCGCTAGTATAGGGTTGTGGTGGCTCTGGATCAGTGCTGTCGGGGACTGCAATACTATCACTTTCAGTTTGGATAATTTCTACATTTCCATCACACTGTTTATTTGTATCTTCCTCCCTCTTAAAGTATTAACTTATTTTAGGTAACTTCATATATTTTTCTTCAAACTCCGTCTTTCTTTTTTTCTTTTTTCATTTCCACTTTCTATTACTATATATGATATCTAATTTCAATTCCTTCTATTAGCTCCTCTCCCTATATATATCTTGTTCAAATTTTCAATCGTTAATAAAATACATTTTAATCATCCACTCAGGTTCAAATACATTTTTTTTGAACTTGTAGTGGATGACACTGAATGTTAATACAGTTTTTTCAAATATTAATTCATTCATTAAATTTAATTCATTAATTTTAGATTTTTTTTTAGATTTAAGTTGCATGTATCTACTAATAGATAGCGCCAGATAAACTTAAAAAATGTATGAAAATGATTTATAAAGGAATTTCTGCATTATAGAGGGGCAAAAGTAGGAATTGATTATACAAAGATTTTTTTATATTATTTGTTCCTGTTGAAATCGAGTCGGCCGCAGAATATCTCGAAAAGAAACTGGTTTATTTACAATGCAATATTGAATTAAAACACATTTTGAAACATGAGAAACAAAAATTTATTTTTATAACACAAAAGAGAAATTTTCCAATTTGAGAAATCTAGCACAAAAAGTTGGTAGCGCGTTGTGTTCAACTTACACCTGCGAAAAATGAATGAAATTTATTTATAAAGGACTTTCTGCAATAGAGTGAAAAAAAGTAGGAATTGACTTTAAAATTATTTTTTTTTATATTACTTGTTTAATAAGGAGGAGCACATAATGCATACATAAGGAGTTAAAACTGCTTTTATTATTTAATAATTATTAAATTATTTAAATTTCATAGTAATTTTATAGTATTCGTTATTTTTATTTCATCTTTACTTATTGAAATAAAAAGAAATTAATTTTTTTATATCACTTGTTCGTTATTCACTCCCACTTTCTATTACCAGACATGATATTATCTAATTTCCACAATTTCATCTTATTTTTGTTTCATCGTATCCGCGAGCAGTCTTAATAAGTAATTAGTTGACTGATCGCGGATCCGATGAAACAATAAGTAAGATAATAGTGACGCAGGAGAATCCGCGAAACAAGGAATTTCCCCGCTTTCTGAAGTCCCTGACTTGCAAGAAAGAATTCGCACTTTTAATTTGTAATTGCTTGTTAAAGAATCAGAGGAATTCCATAACAAGTGAATTTAAAAATGTCCCAGTGGCTCATGGGTGGCAGCGGTAATTCCTACTTTTTATTTTGTAAGGTAGGTTAAATTATTTAGATAAAGTTATATAAAAACTCTAATTAGTTAATATTTACAAAACAAAGAAATTATTTCATAAAATGCAAATGATTCATATCAATTAAGTTTTATGTTCCAAAAACAGAAATTTAAATTTTTTTTTTTTTTTTTTTTTATATTTTAGATGAATATTGATAAAATTTATTCAGATTTAATTGTAAGTAAAAATTTTTTTTGAAGTATTCATTTAAAATCAATTTTAATTTTCTGTTTTATAACATTAAGAAAAACATTATTATAGCAGAATTAATCTAAAATGATCTCACTTATGCAATTTAGAAATAATTTTCTTCTAAATAATAAATAATTTCTTCTAAATAATAATAATTTTCTTATAAATAATAAATAATTTCTTCTAAATAATAATAATTTTCTTCTAAATAATAACTAGTTTTCTAAATAATAAAGTAGGTACTTCTAAGTAATAATTTTCTTTTTCTTCTAGAATTTCTAAATAATTTAATTTAAACTTAAATAATTAAAGTACCTATTCATTAACGAGAGATGGAGGATATCCCTAGCATCGGAATACTCCTGCGTAACTTTCTATTACTGTTCCTACCAGATGCAATATACTTTTCATACAAGTGAATACGTTCAAAATTTTGATACACATTTTTTTTTAATTCATTACTTTAGTAACTTAAATTTATTAAATACAAAATTAATAAATCTCACCTTATTTTGTAATAATAAATGTTATGTCTTTCTTATACTCATAGCCTCTCTGCTCGGGCCAGTTCAAATGGCAATTTTCCCTTCTTGCCACCCTATTGTTAGGTCACTGTCTCGATATATATGTCGTTTAGTAAAGGCTTTTATCCTAGAATAATGGAATTGTGAATATGGAATTATAAATTGTAATTATGTGGAGTCAAATTTCTTAAAAATTTCTCTTAATTTCTTTGTGTTTACCGTTGGTATATGAAACTAAGTTTACCAATGCAAAAAAATGTATGATTTTACTAAAACTTTGCAACTTACTACCTATTGAAGCCTGAAGTACCTATTCACTCATCAGAGATAGAGAATTTCCTACTATCAGGATTACCCTTTGCGTAATTGTTTCTATTATTATTAATACCAGAAGCAATATACTTTTCATACAAGTGAATACGTTCAAATTCTTGATACACATTTTTTTTAATTCATTACTTTAATAATTTCAATTTATTAATTACAAAATTAATAAATTTTACTTAATTTTGTAATAATAAATGTCACGTCTTTCTTGTACTCATAGCCTCTCTGCCCGGGCCGGGCCTCTTGGCAATTTGCCCATCTTTCCACCTTATCGTTACGCCACTGCTTAGATGTATATGTCATTTAGTAAAGGCTTTTATCCTTGAATAAAGGAATTATGAATTAATCGTGATTGTGTTGAGTAAATTTTCTTGAAAATTTATCTTAATCTTTTGGGGGCTCACAGTTCATATTTTTAACTAAATTGATCAATAAAAAAAAAATTTATGATTTCTCTAAAACTGGGTAACATTAGTTCATATTTACACTCATGTCCATAAATTAAGGGATAATGAAGTTCAGGCAAAGAAAGAGACAGAAGCAAAACAAATTTGACATATTTGAAAAGTCTATTTATTAAACTACCTTTGTTTAATAAATAGACTATATGTAAAAATATAGAGCAAAATGTAAAAATGTAGAGCAAAAAAAAAGATGCTATATGTTTGACATAATTAATAAAATTGGATTTTTACTCCCTGGAGCAAATTTCAAAAAAAAAAAGAACCTATATACAAAAACAGTATAACATGGTTAGTATGATGGTTAATAGAGTATGTCTCCCGATCGATGCAATACAGGCCTTACAACACCTAGGCATGCTGAGTATCAAATTATCAATCTGATCTTGGGGAATATTACACCACTCATCAAGCAAAGCCTCCGAAGTTCCGGTTGACATGTGGGAGGTGGTTGACGGGCTGGTTCGTCGGCCAAGCATATCCCACACATGCTCTATTGATTCAAGTCCGGTGAGTATGCTGGCCAATCCATACGGGTGATATCCTCCAATTGAAGGCATTCGTCTACAATGTTTGCACGGTGAGGAAGGGCGTTGTCATCCATAAACAGAAATTCAGCACCCATGGCGCCCCGAAACAAACGTACGTGTTGTTCCAGAATGACATCCTGATAGATGTGGCCTATCATCGTTACACTCTGAACATGCAGGTCAGTTCTGGAACCAAGAATAATTCCTTCCCAAACGAGCCATCCTGCACCACCGTAACGGTGTTCTCTTGGTGGTAATTGGGTACCTGGCGCTCTCCATATGAAAGTCCGGCGTGAATCAGACTAAAAACAAACCTGGATTCGTCGGAAAACATCACACCAGACCACTGTTGCGGTGTCCACGATGCATGCTCTCTACCCAGGTTAATCGTAGGCGACAGTGAGTTGCGGTAAGTGTAAAACATTTGACAGGCCTACGAGCATATAGACCAATGTGCCGTAAACGTCTGTACACGGTCTGCCTTGAAACTGTCGTACCGGTATCAGAAGAGATCTGACGAGACTGGTCTGATGCTGTGCTCAAAGTCTGTTTCTTTTGGCAGTAACTGCTAAATACCGGTCCTCATTCGGCGTTGTAACTGAAATTAATGCGGCCTGTGCTGTAACATTATTACCACATTACCATCATCTTGGAATCGTTGCCAAAGCCCGGAGATGACACACTGGGCGATTCCAAGTTTCTTATACTTCCGGCTGGGTACGTCCACATTCCAGTCGTCCTATAATTCTACCACGTAAAAAATCATCCAAAAATAATTCCTTTGTGCCATAACTATGCGGTTATTGCACTGAAAGGCTTTTTAAAGAGCTTGTGAACAATTTTACTTCTTTGCCCCCATTTATTATATACCCCTCTCTTACACTCTCGTCAAGAATTGTGACGTAAAATTATTCCATCTGGTGGTTTCCTGTAATTTGCATATTCTTCAAGATGTGTGTGATAATTCTACAGGTGAAATTTTATTTTAGAGTTCAGAATTTCTGTGTGATTCTGAAATGCTTAATTTATGCACATGAGTGTACTAATTGTACATAAAAATAATGGTATCAATAATAAAAAGAATATATTTTTGCATATACTAACGCATAGGCCACATAGATCACGCCAGAGCTCTAGTTATCCATTAGATCCTTCTAACTATTTTTTCTTATTCCACTTGGTCACTAGCAACATCTAGACCAAGTATATGAATTCGTGTTCTCAAAGAAGAAATGAAAGGGGTTGCAGCTTCTGTTGTGACGGAGCACCCATAGGTGGAAGTCTTGCTTCGTGTCGCAGAAGAAGAAGGCCAGTGCCTTCCGGGAGAATGTTTAGGGGCAACTAAACCGCATTTGCTTATCGTATGGGAGAAAATCCGAAAAATCCCATCAAATAATCCAACTAACGTGGCAAAATGCTGAACATCCCAAACGCCTTCGAGACATTCGTTTTTTAAGTGTGTATGCAACATAGCCGCCAGTGAATTGAACCTCCTCCCACCAGCGGCACTCGTTACCAGTGAGCCACGAGTCGATGCGGGTAGATATCTTAACGGAAACTACTCAACAATGGGTCATGAAAGGTGAGCACAAAGATTATATTTATTACAAAATAACCTTTCAATGTAACAGTGTAATTTTGAAGTTATTGAATAGTTCCCTTTTAACAATTTTTTGTACAATAGATCTGAACAGAATTGATGTCTAAAACGATTACTTAAACTTGCATTTCTTTTCTTATGAATAAACCTTTAATGTCTCCAGAAAATTAAATAAACATAATGCTCCTATCTGGCTCTTATCTATGCTCGTATCATTGCCACTGAGACACGAGTCGGGCCCCTTTTAACTAAATTTACCAATACAAAAAAAGGGATTTCATAAAACTGGCAAACATTAGTTCATGTTTACAAATTGTACATAAAATTAATGGCCTTGTTATAAAAACTCTATTTGTGATCATATTTGTTATAAACATTACGGGTACCATGGCCATTTTAAAATACATACTTACATACACACAGTGTTCCCATAATTAAACCTTACATCAAGAATCTAAAAATAATTATAATCTTTCCGACCATCTATTGGCAGTTCAGACGCCATAAATTTCCTCCTGGAGATTTTCTTCACGCCGACGGATACCTCACTCCGGAAAATGGAATATTAAAATATTACACCCTTTCAATAAGCAGGAATGGTTAATTTTGGTTCAAAGCCAGCAGAGAAGCTGTCTTTTGAAAAATTACCAACAACTCCATTAATCTCTTCTTTGCCCTGAAGAGGAAGCATTCTTAATTTATTATCTCATCTCACTTTAAGTTGGAGCCGCCATCTTATCCAACCTGTAAACAAGCAGGGGTAATTTTTTAATTCTTCATCGTTTTGTACGATATTCATCTTCCTTACAGATTTTGGGTCGTTAAATTTGGATGGAGAAAAGAGATCTTGTCTTTTAAAGACAGAGGTCTTTGACGTGAATAAAGTTTAAAGCTACCCTCGATATAATCTCACCTTCTAGAAGCGCGATTTATTTATTAAAAGTGATATTAAACCTTCTGGTAGAAGAATTTAAAAAAACTCAGTTGAGAGATCGATTTCATCGATTTTAATGTTACCGTGAAACGTTAATTGCTCGTTAATACTCCGAGTTAGAATTGAGATTCACTTGATGAAAAATGCAATTTATTGATTCGAAATATACTTCCTCTATCGATGACTTTCATGAAGCAGGAGTTATTAAGTTTGATTTATCTGAAGACATCATTTAAAGAAGAATAATTTAATATTTTAAAAGACTTACCACTTTGATTCATCCATAGTCGCCATCTTATCTTATCCAATTTATAGTCACCATCCTATCTTATCCATTCATAGTCACCATACTATCTTATCCATCCATAATTACCATCTTATCCAACCTGTAAACAAACCAGGGTGATTTTTTAATTCTTTAACGCTGCATCGTTTTGTACGATATTCAACCTTCTTACAGATTTCGGGGTTATTAAATTTGAATCCAGAAAAGAGATCTTGTCTTTAAAGACAGAAGTGAATAAAGTTTAATGCTGCTCTCGATATAATCTCGCCTTCTAGAAGCGCTCGAAAGGCGATTTATTTATTAAAAGCGATATTAAACCTTCTGGTAGAAGAATTTTAAAAATGACTCAGTTGAGAGATCGATTTCATCGATTTTTGTTACAGTGAAACGTTAATTGTTCGTTAATTCTTCCAGTTACAATTGAAATTCACTTGATGAAAAATGCAATTAATTGATTCGATGATTTTCATGAAGCAGTAGTAATGAAGTTCGATTTATCTAAATACATTATTTAAGGAAGAATGATTTAATATTTTAACAGTCTTAGTACTTAGCTTACGATCTTATTCATCCATAGTGACATCTTATCCATCCATAATCACATCTTATCTATCCATAATCACATCTTATCCATCCATAGTCACCATCTTATCCAACCTGTAAGCAAGCCAGAGTAATTTTTATTCTGCATCGTTCTGTACGATATTCATATTCCTTACAGATTTCGGGTCGTTAAATTTGGATCCAGAAAAGAGATCTTGTCTTTTAAAGACAGGAGTCTTTGACGTGAATAAAGTTTAAGGCTGCTGACTTCTAGAAGAGCTAGAAATGCGATTTATTTATTAAAAGCGATATTAAACCTTCTGGTAGAAGAATTTAAAAAACTGCTCAGTTGAGAGATCGATTTCATCGATTTTTGTTACCGTGAAACGTTAATTGCTCGTTAATATTCCGAGTTAGGTCATTGAGATTCACTTGATGAAAAAGGCAATTAATTGATTCGATAACTTTCATGAAGCAGGAGTTATTAAGTTTGATTTATCTGAAGACATCATTTAAAGAAGAATGATTTAATATTTTAAAAGACTTACCACGTATTCATCCATAGTCGCCATCTTATCTTATCCACCCATAGTCACCATCCTATCTTGTCCATTCATAGTCACCATACCATCTTATCCAACCTGTAAACAAGGTAGGGTGATTTTTTTAATTCTTAACGCTGCATCGTTTTTTACGATATTCAACTTTCTTACAGATTTCGGATTATTAAATTTGAATCCAGAAAACGAGATCTTGTCTTTAAAGACAGAAGTGAATAAAATGCAATTAATTGATTCGGTGACTTTCATGAAGTTATGAATTTTGATTTATCTTTAGATATTATTTAAGGAAGAATGATTTATGATTTAATATTGTAAAAGCAATAAATATGTAGATGGCCTTCGTTATCTATGAGAAGAAATTCTTTATGTGTCAATTCTTGAAAATGACACTTATAATAATGTGTAACAAAAGACCAATTAAAAGTTTGGTTTGTAAGATGTATGATATATCTTGAAATAGCGCAGCTGTTCTTAAACTATATGTTATTCCTACGGATAGAAATGAAATCACGTTAATTATTGAATATTGAATTAATTTTTGTTGTAGTGTGCAGGTTGGGCAACCAGATTGTAACTGGTGGGTTGGGTTGAGATACTTCATAGATGTGAGAACTCACAGCTTTATTGACAACGCACAAACATCACATACATGCAATTAGTGACATACAATATTTAACGCATTGAAAGACAAATAATTATAAATTTGTAGAAGGACTCCATTTCTAAGACGAAAATTCGATCCTTGGCTACGCGCAGTAGGCTTGAAATATATTTTTCTCCTGGTGAGAGTCTGTAGGCCAACTGATCATTTCTCTCAAACGCCATAGGGGCGCTCCTGCCTGTGCGTAGGAGAAAGCATGCTAACAGTGTTGTTTTTCTTTAAAAAGGGCATTTGCTTCGTTAAAGAATAAATTAATACATCATCCATCCATTAATACATGAATTCATCGATTCAACTTTTTTGAAGCTATCAACGAATCAAGCCAAGTTTTCAATTTTTCAAATAAATGAGAATGCCTTTCTTACAAATTATGCATCTCCGATTGAAACAAGTAGAAAATTATTTTTGTAGATTGAAGAAATGTTTTGTATCAAAACTTCTGTCTTTGAATCGTTCAAATAATTTTTGACAAGCTCTTTGCTTTAGTGTATATTTCTTGTAAGTTCCCACAAAAATTCGGTTCTGTATTATTCTTCCAATTAAAATAGAAAACTTCCCACAAAATGTTGTTTTTTCTGTGCGGCATTCGGTATGTTCAAAGCTAAAAAAATTATGTTGTTCACTGTGAAAAAATTGTGTTGTTCAAAATACGAGAAATTC
Source organism: Caerostris extrusa (assembly GCA_021605095.1). NCBI lineage: Eukaryota > Metazoa > Arthropoda > Arachnida > Araneae > Araneidae > Caerostris > Caerostris extrusa. Next base: position 35,999 of record BPLR01006918.1, on the reverse strand, counting down.
TTTCTCAGTAGCATAAATATACAAATGATGTGTTTTTAATTTTGGCACTATAAAGTCATCAAATCAAATTAGTTAATGATTTAAGAGGAATTTTTTATTCTTGCATCAGATATAAAAATTGTGTGTTATCAATTTCATGGATTCCATGCATTTCAATGAATGATCAAATTTTAGTAATAAATTAAATATTTAATAATTAAATATCTTTACATTGCAATAAACATGCTGAATGATTGCAACAAAATAATTTTTGCTGACTAATATTCTGAATATTTAATTTTGTGTTAAAAAAAAAAAATCTGTTTTTCATATATTTCTAAAAATAAAGTAACATATATTGAATGTAATTATACCATTTAGTAATAAAAAAGAGTAAGAGATATAAGACAAATTTTATTTTTCTTTTTTGTGTGAGAAAGGAACATAAAAAGTTTAAATATCAATGTATTAGGATGGGGAGCCGAAATCTGAATTGATCAAGGTTAATTCCATTCTCAACAAAATCCAACAGTTACCATATGATATGTTAAATCCGTAGATTGGAAGTCTCTATACGAATTGAATGGTTGAATGAAACATACAAACCGATCCTGAAGTTGTCTTAGAAAGCATTAGTTCAGTTCCTAGACTGAGTTAAATGATTTTATTAGATTAATAGGCTTAAAATGAAGCTAATGAATGAATAAATAAATAACTTATATGTAGTGGTTAGCTAAATGAATTAAAATATATAACTTATATGTAGTGGTTGAAAATCAATCAACTGAACATTTATTAGTTAACTATTTTTTCGTACCTCTTAAGGTTTTCTTTAATCCAGTCCAGTTATCACCCTTGGCATGGTATCAGAATTCTCCAATGAATATTATTAGCAAAGATGTATTATTATTTGGAAGAAAGCAAGTAGATAGTAGAAATACAGATGTAGTTCAGAGGATTTCCATTTTTTTTTTTTAGTTTGCTTTGTTGAAAAATTAATATATTCAATTCTGTTAATTTAATATATTCAACTAACCAAAAATTTTATATAAATAATCAACAAATAAAAACATAATTAACAAAAAATTATCTGCACACATAAAACAATAAAAAATACCATTTCCATTGTATCAATCTGAATTCATTAAACTCGCATTTTTCGATCTTTAGGAAATATGTTAAATTCATAATATTTAAGCTGCTTTTTATTATGTATTTCCTAAAACAAATTGCAGCTAAATAATATTGTGCAAGAAATCGAAAATAATTAATGAATCTTTTAATAATTAATGAATTTCCTTTTAAATTATAAAAGGTGAAAATAGATAAGAAAATGAAAATAACTAGACACAGAACTTAAAATTATTCAGATAAACATTTCAATAATAAAAATACAAAAACATGGTTGAAATTCTGAAAAATATTTTTTACAACATATTTAAAATAGAGACATTTATGACAAATTTATTGATAGAAATACCAATTAAAAAAAACTGTAAATACCATACCCAAAATCTTTTCTGGTTCTTCAGCAAAAATGTCTTCTTGAAAAGCTAAAAAACGAAATAAAAACTTTAGGCCTGATGGTCGGCTAGAGCTCGGTGCCACAGGTTTCGGGTTCGAACATTATTGGATAAAGACAAAATAGAAATCTTAATTTGAATATCTTTATCAAGGAAATCCACTTTGATTACTGAAATAGAAATCCATCCATCCAATACTAAAAATATGAATTCTGATTACCCAACTTAATTTATAGTAAGTTTGGAAATGTTCCTTTTGATTTATCAGGATTTTTATCTCATTCAATATTCCCTAGCCTGCGCCTGAATGGCCGAGTGGCTGGCGCTCTGGCGCTCGATACAACATATCACCGATTCGAGTACCCGGCGGTGCCATGGATGTTCGGAAAACCGTAGATCTCGGTCTAACATGACCGTAGTGCATTGCGGAGGTATTGTTCCACGTCCGTAGCTTATATTCAAGCTACGCGCACCTCCTGGGAAGTGCTAAGTGAGTAACGTTAGTACAGCATTTGCCTTAAAGGATCAAAGACAATTATCTAAGTGTTTGCCAGCTGCATTAGAACAAAAAAAAATTCCCTAGCTTTTTGAAGGTACCTATTACCGAATAACATCATTTATTATAATACTAGCTGCCAACAGCTTAAATACAGATTTCAACTTAAAACTTAAATAATCTTCAGCTTGAATTCAAATAATTAATTAGAAATTCATCTTATTTAATGACAAACAAAAAACAACAACAAGGAGCTATATCATTTGAATTCTTACGAGATTATATATTTTTCACGTGATTTCTTAGATCAAATATAATTTTAATTATATGAATTCAAATTTTCTTTTTAAATAAAAGATTTCAGAAATGAAGAAGGGAAATTCTTATATAATGTGGCAAAAAGGATAAGACGTTGAGGAAAAAAACAGAAAATTGAAAGGATTATGATTCTTCTTGATTCAAATTCTTGATTGAAGCATTAGTATACTAAAAAAAAAAGTTTTTGAATATGATCTCAGATTAATCCAAAACAACAAATTAAAAAAATTATCTCAATATTTTCAAAAGTTTTCTATAAAAAATGTAAAAATTTATTTACATCTTTTATGCAAAAATTCTTTTTTTTTAAAAACGTATAAAAAATTGATATCTTAGTTTACAGTTTTGAAAATCCTTAGATACTATACATTTTTAATGATGTGAAACAAAAAACTTCTTATGCAACATTATAAATGAGAAATCAATATGAACAAAAAATAATATTCTATCTTTATTATTATTATTTCATCATTATTTATACCTTATTTTACTAAAAAATAATATGTTGGCAACTCATATCAAATTTCCAAAATTAATGTTTAAAAAACCCCAGTGGCTTTTGGAAAAGCAGCATACTTTAGAATAACAAAACAAGAAAAAAAAAGGACCAAATAATTTTCATAAGAACAAGAATTTTTATGCTTCTAATTACATTTTCATCAAAAAAAACTGGGAGAAAGTAAAAATATAATTATGAATATATTCTCATCTTTATTTTTTGGCGCGCATACATTGAAAAAAAAAGGAAAAAAAAGAAGTTTACTTTTAGTTACTCTGCGATGTTCCATTATATTTATCTTATCCAATAACGGTACAGAAGATAAAGAAGAAAATAGAAGGACAAGTCAGTGCTACAAAAATGTTTTTTTATGTGCATTTTTGTGCTTTTTTTTTCTGCTGGCGACCATAATAAAATCGCGCTTCCGGTATGACTCCCGAAAAAAAGCTTTTAGAAGCTTATCTGCGCCAAAACTATTTACCTTTATCAGCGACCGCGCCTCTCAACCCAACACGGAGAGGGGAAAGGGAAAAACTCACCCGACTAGAGGGAAAATCAATTCCCTGGATCTCCGAGAGAAATTCGAAATTTAGGCTTAGCTAACGAGACGAAGAGAATATGCTAAAAGTAATGATCAGAAACAGTTGATGGCAGTATTATCTAATTAACAACACACGGCCGATGCGGTTCGCAGTTAAGATCAGTCTTTTTTATGAACACTATCTTCTTGCCTTTTATATGAAATGTAGTAGCGTTGATTCGGTGTTTGTTTTGATATTTCTTTATTTTTTCCCCGAACCGGTGTGTTGACGGAAGAGTGTTTGAGTGTGCCGCCGAAAACACGTGCTTCGTTTACGGCATGAAATAGAAGATAAACGGCGGCGGAGATTCGTAAAAATCTGGTGACTGACTTAACTGATGTGTGAAGTTTTTCGTCCTGAATTGAGTTGAAACAGATGATTCGTAGCGCGTTTGTTTACATTCGTTTCTCGTATACGTTTTTGAATTTGAAGTGTTTTTCCGCAAAGACTGTTAAAGCCAATTAACTGTGTAGATTTTTTTTAAGAATTTTTAATTGCTGTTTTGTTAGTTGAGTGACAGACTTCGAAATTTTTTCAATGAAAATATTTTTGAGAAAGGTAAGTTTTTGTTTTTTTTTCATATTAATCTAGGTAATTTTTTCATTGATGTAATCTTTAAAAAAAAAAAAAAAAAAAAAAATTAAAATAAATTTTAATATTTAATTGTAAATCAATCTTTATTTTATTTTTAGAAGTGTAGGTTTTATTTAAATTTACAAAGCAAAATGAATTCATTAAAAAACCAACGGGTAGGGGGAATTGAATGAAAAGTTTACTTATAGTTGATATTATTGCGCGTCTGTTTACACATTCGTTTCTCTTATACGTTTTTAGAATTTGAAGCATTTTCCGACAAAGACTGTGACAATTAACTGTGTAGACTTTTCTAAAAATTTTAATTTCTGATTTAGTAGTTGAATGAGAGACTTTCGAAATTTTTCGATGAAAAATATTTTGAGAAAGGTAAGCTTTTTTTTTTTTTAGCATTTCATATTACTCCAGGTTTTTTTTAATAATGGTGATTTTTCTTAAATAAAATAAATTTTAATATTTAATTGTAAAACGATCTTTATTTTAAAGATAAAAGTTAAGCGAATCTTTATTTTAAAGATAATATTTAAACGAATCTTTATTTTAAAGATAAAAATTTAAACGAATCTTTATTTTAAAGGTAAAAATTTAAACCATCTTTTAAAATAAAGATAAAATTTTATTTTGACTTTTAAAACTTTAAAAATAAAGATAAATTTTAAATGATCTTTATTTTAAAAATAAAAATTTTAAATTATCTTTATTTTAAAAATAAAATTTACACGATCTTTATTTTAAAGATAAAAATTTTAAAAATAAAATTTAAAACTCTTTTATTTTAAAGATAAAATTTAAAACGAATCTTATTTTAAAGATAAAATTTAAACGAATCTTTATTTTAAAGATAAAAATTTTAAACGAATCTTTATTTTAAAAGATAATATTTAAGCGATCTTTATTTTAAAGATAATATTCAAGTGATCTTTTATTTTAAAGTTAAAATTTAAAGGAATCTTTTATTTTAAAGATAAAATTTAAACGATCTTCATTTTTTAAAGATAAAAATTTAAATGAATCTTTATTTTTTAAAAGATTAAAATAAATCTACACTTATGTAACGTGTAGATTTTATTTAAATTTATAAAACAAAATGAATTCTTTAAAATGGAGAGGATTCAAAAATCTTTTTAAAATAAAGATTCATTATAATTCATCCTCAAATTAAGATCCATTAAAATTCATTAAATAGAGGTTTGAAATTGAATAAAAGTTTTTCTTATGTTAATAAATATTTTTAACATAAGAATAGAATTTTGAGATTTTATTCTTTCAAAAATTTAGAACATTATAGTAGAATATTTTAGTGGTTTTAATAAACTTTAATACATTGTATTCCGTTGTCTGATCTAATTTAGTACAAAAAATACATTGTACCGATAAGTGTTTTTAAGTTTTATTAGTTCAATACTTATAAAAAACTTGAATTTTAATATTAATTAATTATTTTTATACTAATTGAACTTCGTAAGTTATTTAAACATTTAAGTTTAAAATTTTTTATTGAAATTTAAAAATGGTCGATAAATATAAATAAAACAGATTTCTTCATTCATAATACAGTTGTTTTATAAAGTTTGATTATAATGTAAATTAAAAAAATATATAAACTATTTACATCTGTTTCAAAAACTTCGTTAGAATTTAATTTTCTTTATCCAGGAAATAAGATGCAGAACCTAATTTTTTTGTACTATTTAAACATAGTGGAAAATAACTAAAATTAAAAATACTTAATTTAAAAACCAATAGGAAGAATTGGTGGGAAATATTCATTCGTAATTTTTGTCAATTTTGCATTCAATTGAAAAACCTTGATTTGACAATTCGATGCATTTTATTATAAATGCATTAAATCTTGAACTTAAAGTGGTTAATTTTTGCGTAGAGACAAATATCTTTAATATTTGTCTTACTAATAACGTTCAAAGAAAGATTTTCTATTAATTTTTTAAAGTAAATTATGTAGATATAATTTTTTTTTTTTTTTGTTTTCCTAAAGCAAAACCAAATTTTTCCCACATTCCTTTGAGGACGCATTCTTTAATTCTTCTTTCAGTTTTTCAGATTGATAACCGATCCCTATAGATAAATTTCATATACAATTCTGAATTGTCTCTATACCAACGTACCTTAAAATGGAGTATAAAACGTACCACAAAAATAAATTCAACCCATTCCGCAGTCACAGTGTTTTATAATTTATCTATTTAAATAGTCACTCTAATTTGTACACGGCGAGTTTCATATCTATCTGAAGTGACGGATGGATCAGTAAAAATATCAATGACAGCATAAAAGTTCAAGCTGAGGGCCATGGAATGTTAGATGGATAGAACAGCCGAATTAAGTAATCTGTCTTGTACCATACAAATTTCTTAAATAGGTTTTAATCAATTTTATTTTCGAGAATGATCGCTGATCACTAGCAGTAATCACAGAAATGAGTGCCTAGCGCTCTGTCTCTCGGTACCACAGGTATCGGGTTCGAATCCCGGCGGTGCCATGAATGTTGATAGTGGTTTCGGAATCCACTTTAAGTCGTTGGTCGCGGTCTCATAGGACAGTAGGTTGCCCCAGAGCCCAATCTGATTTCTTCTAGTGGTACTAGTACATCAAACAGTCCTCGTCAGGGCATAAAAAACTGTCACGGCCATTTCTGGTAAAAGAAAAAAAAAGTGGAGAATTATCAGTTAATACATTAACTGGAAGTTAATACATTAACGTGAATTTTTAAATAAGTTCGGGTTTAACAAAATAAAGCATAACCATTTATGAAAACTCAATAGACGATACTAAATTATAAGTGGTAGAAAATGTATCTGAAGTCGAAATTTCATATATTAATAATTTTATAGTTCACTAATTTGGCTCAAATATATAAAGTAAATAATAAAACAAAGTATTGTACACAAAATTAATTTCTAATAAACAAATTATAAATCAAAATTCATTTTCTTTTCTCTTTTGCTAACTCATCATCAATTGCGTCGTTTATGTGAGCATCAATATTTCAATGAGTTATTAACCAAACAAAATTAGGAAAGACGCCGATTCAATTACCAAATTCAGGCCCGATAATAAAAATAACATTGATAAATTTAAATACTAAATATTAAACAAAAACAAGTTGGAAGTGGCCATATTTTTGGAACATATGCACACATTCACATATGGGTTTTGGGTATGGGGGGGGAATGCTGAAGCCCACCAGCCAAATTATTTCCAATAGCAAGTTTACAGAACAGATATCATAAAAAAACGTAAATACAAAAAGAACAAGATAGAAACAAATGACATCAGTTAATCCATCCACTTAAGTCTGGCAACCTAATAACGCTTCCACAAAGAAACAGGAGCCAATGCAAGGCGTGACATATCCATTTCTTACTGTTATCACACAGGAGACAGAGAGTCAGGAATCAGTTTAATTCTGTAAAGATGCTTGCGGAGACAATCGTGACCAGAGAAAGTCATAGCAAGGCCACCGAGTTTTTCTCTAGGTCATTCAGGGATGTCATGAATGGGATCGTACCAGGGCTTAGACTGTCTCTAGCGTGGCAACTTCCTCAAAGAAGGAGCACCTAAGGGTGTATTTAATTATCCCCCTCTCTTGTTTTGGGACATTCCACCTGCGTTCCACTGTAGAACTCTAAGGAACTCGCAATGAGAACCAAACTGAAGGCCATATTTGTACATCTTGTATATCAGACGTTGCTCTGAGGAGGTTGCACCACAAGGAGTCAGATCTATTTTGCACTCCGGTTTTCTTTATATTTTTTTTTCTAGTACAGCTGGTAAATACAGAAAAAGTTATATTTATGCCATAAGCTAGACTGCACCGATGTTACTCATTTAGCACTTCCCAGACGGCACGTGTAGCTTGGAGATATACTACGGAAGCGAGCCCCCACAATGCTCTATATTAGATTGACTCTATATTAGACAGGGACTTACGGTTTAAAACAGATTCCGAACCATTACCACTGTCGGGACTCGAACCCCGCAGTATCGAGCACCACAGCGCTAGCCACTCGGCCCATCAGGCGCCTGTAGTTTTTTGCTTTTATATAGCATGCATTATTTTCTAATAATTATACTTACTTTTTTTTTTTCTCCTAAATATTTAAGGCTTATTTTTTACAATTTGAAATAAATTAAATAATCTTTCTTAATACATAATACATTTGTAATTTTAGACGGACTTAAATATTAACAATCGAAAATGAATCATTAAATAATAATAAAAGAAATTCAAAGATTGTTGAAAACAATAACAGTACTAGATGATATTTATTCTTACTACATGTCAAAATGTAGATAAAGAGTTTAACAGAAAAAAACTTGATAAAAAAACTTATTTCATTTTTAAATTTATTAAACATTATTTTTATAAAGATAAAATACAAAATTTTATCTTGATCAAATCAATAGTATCTTCAAATTAATAAAATAAAATCATATTAAACCATTACCATTTAATTCCAGAACTAAAACCAGTTGTAAAAAGAACTCTTAATCATAATCTATAATTGTTTCAACAAAATTTTCCTGTCATTAATTAATTATCTACTTTATTCTTTTGAAGGTCTGTAAATTTTTTAGAATTTTAAAAGTTAAAACTGCATTTTATTATTATTGCAAAACAAAAACTTGTTTGCTTCATTCATACATGGAATATGGATTACACTTCTCTGAACTAAATTTCATCGAAAACAAAATGATTTTTATAAAGATAAATTAACATATTTTATCTCAATCAAATCAATAGTATCTTCAAATTAATAAAATTAAAATATTTTAAATCATTATCACTTATTCCAGAACTAGCACACAGTTGTAAAAAGAAATCATAATATTTAATTGTTTCAACAGTATTTTCCTGTCATTAATTAATTATATTTTAGAAAAGCCGTTGTATTCTTTTTGTAGGTCTGTAAATTTTTCAGAATTTTAAAAAAGTTAAAACGGCATTTTTATTATTATTGCAAAATAAAAACGTGTTTGCTTTATAAGTACATGGAATGGATTACACTTTTCTGAACTAAATTTCATCCAAAATAAATTAAAACAACCTTCTAGCACATTACTGGTTTTAATTGATTAAAGGGTGTCGTTTGCCCGCCGGCCTCACTGGCCGAGAGCGAGATATCACCGGCTGAATTTTAACCTCCATTTCAGACCTAATTATGGTAGTAATATCGATTTCTTTTAACAAAATTATTTTGAAAATTAATTGAAAAGTCCATGGGAAAGGGATAGAAGGTAAAAATGTATTTACACTTATGGATATATCGTTACAGAACTACCCAAACTGGTGAAAGGTTCTTCTAATATGATTTTAAGTGGTGCAAGATTTATGGGAAAATAGCATCTTTGGGACCTTTTAAGGCGGATATCAATAACGGTAAATGATAACTTTTTAGTTAATTTTTTTGCACTATAAAGTAGTAACAGGTGTGTTCTCAACCTAAAATTGTAATTATGTACATAAACTAAATATAATTTAAATATTTTTCAATATATGCTTAATGACAAAATTTTTTGAGAACATTTAATTCTGAATTTGATTTTTATTAATTTTATATGCTCAGAAATCCTTCGTAAACGTCATCTGTCAAAATAATTTTGATCGCAATCATTCGCATCATCAGTTGAATCATCAATTCGTATCATCAATCGAATCAACAATTCGTATCATCAATCGAATCAACAATTCATATCATCAATCGAATCATCAATTCATATCATCAATCGAATAATCAATTTTCGAATCATCAATCGAATCATCAATCCGTATCATCAATAGAAATATAAATTCGTATCATCAATCAAATCATAAATCGAATTATCAATTAGTATAATCAATTGAATCATTCAAATCATCAAGCATTCAAAGCATGGTTTATTGAAGATTTTTTTAATAATTTTTTTTTTATATTTGCAAAGAATGTTGTTTGCTTATATGTTTGATATATTTTTATCTTTACTGAGTGTCAATAATATAATCATATTTTCATTGGAATTTTAAAATAATATTTTACAAAAGTTAATCAAAACATAAAGAAATGTGTCTCAAAATATTTTTAAAAACCTTAAATTTTTTTTTTTTCTCACATAATGCTTTAAATTGTAGATACCTTATAAAGTCATTCATAATAGTCTTCTTTTCTCTATAAAGTTGCGTAATTTTTATGTAATAAAATTTTACGAGTATAAAGTTGATAATTTATGGCATGAGATCATGCTATCATATTGTTACCATAGATATTTTATAAAGCCATTCATAATAGTTTTCTTTTCGCTATAAAACTGCACAATTTGATATAATAAATAAGTTTTTTTATATATATATAAAGATGATAATTCATGGCATGAGGTTATGCTATCATGGCATCATATTGTTATCCTAAATAATTAATAAAACTCCTTCATTACAGTACTTTTCGCTATAAATCTGCGTTATTGCGATGAAATAAAAATATTTGAAAATTATAATTTATTCATGTTATAATGGTGCATTTCTTCTATTTATTAAAATACTGAATTTTTGCGTGTATTTTTTTTTAAAATCTTATTTTTCCGTGTATATGCATTTGTTTTGCTTCAAATTAATAGATTTAACATCAGCGGTAGTATATAACCACCTTCCATATATTTCTTGTATTATATCATTATGCTTTGTGATTCTGAAGCAATTCGGAAAAAAAGTTGTTTATGATTATTATCATCTTTATTATTTATTATTATCATTCATACGATACAAAAAAATTATTAATAAATGGGAAAAAAAAATCGATAGAAGCGATATATATAAATTTACTATTACAAATTTTAGCAATTAAATATTTTATTCAGGAGCTTCATATATCGAACAAATCAAAAAGACACTTTTCCTAATCTGCCGTTTATGCAGGCTGTTATCCGTCTTGACATTGATTCGTAGAGTTTTTACCTGACCTGGGATTATTGGGTAAACTCTCTAATTGTCTAGTCAGATCGGCGAGGACCTGAGAATGTCGGAGACGCCTACTCATCAGATCCCAAATAGGAATTGTTCTCTTAGAGATACCACTTTGGACTTTCTTATGAATTATTTTCTATAAATCTGTAAATCCTTTTGTATTTTAAATTATTTAGTGCTAGTCTGCTTTATGACTTTTTAAACGATGTTTTAAAATTTTGCGTTCAATTATTTTATAGTAATATTAAAAAAAGTGTAAGTTTATTTCTCAATTTTCGTGCAATTAATAACAATGTGATATTGATTAGATTAGTCTTCCAGTTTTAAAATTATTTATTGTAAAATGGCCGTGTAGCTAGCATACTGGCTGTCACACCACAGGCTTACCACAGGTTTTGGATTCGAGTTCCATCGGTACCATGGATGTTTGTAGAGGTTTGGAATCCACTTTAAACCATAGGTTCCGGTCTAATATGATCGTAGAACATTGTGGGGGGTGGTGCTACCCGCGTCCTTAGCATATTAGCATATCTTCAAGGTACACGTGCCCCCTGGGTAGTGACCTAAATGAGTAATAGCGAGGCAGCCCTTGCTTATGGCATAAAGATTAACTGTCTCTGTATTGCCAGCTGCATTAGAACAACATTCTTCAAGGACTTTTTTTAACTGAAGGAATGAGGTGATTTTTTTTTGTTTTTCTTTTTAACTGATGCATTTATTTTAAATGTAATTTCGTTGTAATTCCTATAAAAAAAATTTAAAAATTTTAAAAAAAAAAAATATCAAAAATATCGTCTAAATTATGTTACATTTTATTTTTAATTTAATAGTTTGTTTGCATACATGGTTATATGGTTATTAAAGGAGGATAAATTGTTCCTGAAGAAGATTCTCCTCATCAGTGGCATAACAGCCCCATGGTGGGCCAAGGCCTTCTGCCTACTGGCAGATTTCGAGACAGATGTTTTTTTAAGGGGTAGAATTGTTATCCCTAAACCAAACAATCATATTATAACGGGACCTATGGTTTTAAAGTGGATTTCAAACCACTAAAAACATCCACGACACTACCGGGACTCGAACCCGAAACCTGGGGCGCCGAGCGCCATATCACTAGTCACTTGGCTATCAATGCCTTTGTAGAAGATCTACTGTGGGCAAATTAAAACTAATGATAAAAAAATAACAAGGTTATATTTTTTCTAATTCTAATACTAATCTAATACCAAAAGTGATTAAGAAAATTACTACAATGGTTAAATTCTTGAAGATTTTCGCTGAAATATAGCAATTTTTTTTAATTTTACTTTAAGTGCCTATCCCTATTTTCAATTACACGCTTTAATTTTCAAGTCTTGCAATAGCCTATTTTGATGGCCGTCCTATTTCTAGTATTTCTTTATAAAGCAAATTGCTCTGAATTTAGTTTCATTTTTTTTTTCAGGGCACTGATTAGCTAAAAAAATTATTTAGTGGAGACTGATTAATAGAATGAGAAAAAAAGAATTTCTCGCAATAAAAAAAAATGCGTTGCCCTAATAGAAAGGGATTCATAAAAAAAAGAATCGTATTTTTTCTCCATAAAAAAAATGCTCAATTGTTAAAGTGGTGTATTAGATTAAGTAAATTGGGCCAATAAGTACATCAGTCTATTTAGGGCTATAGAAAGTTAATATAACACTGTGTGACTGTATTTTAGTGAATAATTTAACCTTAATTAAATAAATATAGCATAGAGTTCCTAAGCCATGCCACAATTTTGCTAGTAAGGTGAAGGCATTGAGCATTTTCTACCGAATAATATTGTTAAATGCCTAGGATAAAATTAAAGTAATTCAATTATATTACAATTAACAAAATTTGGTGCATTAATAATAAATGTACCTTTTTCCTAATTAATAATAAGAGAAATATTTCATTAAGTACGCAATAACTCAAATTTTATTATTGCTGATGCAAAAATGTTGATTTAACATGCGCTAGGAAACAATCTACTATTTCTATTAGTAATCATTAAAACAATAATGCTATTACAATTTGTTGCATATATTTATACGAGAAATGCTATGTTGAATGTTGTTGCATAAGACCGTTTTGTGATAAACATTAGCAAATGTCTTCTGTTCATAGTATCTTCAGTTATTTTTTTCTAATACAGCTGGCAAACACTTAGACAGTTGTCTTTTACGCTTTAAAGCAAGTGCTGCACTGACGTTACTCACTTAGCACTATCCAGGAGGTGCGTGTAGCTTGCAAGATAAGCTACAGATGTGGAGTAACAATACCCCCCTCAATGCTTTACCATCCTATTAGAATGGTACCTACGGCTTAAAGGGGATTCCGAACCACTACAAACATCCATGGCATAGCCGGGACTCGAACACGAAACCTGTGATACAGAGTGCCAGAGAACTAGTCAGGCCCTTTAAAAGATCTGCTATGAGTAAATTAAAACAAGGTGATAAAGATAAAAAAAAGTATCCTTCTTCTAATTCTAATATTAATCTAATACCAAAAGTGATGAGGAAAAATTACTATAATGGTTAAATTCTTGAAGATTTTCACAGAAATCAAGCAAATTTTTTTATTTCATATCATTTTCAATTACACGTTTTAATTTTCACACGTTTTAAACCACATCTTTTTTAACACGTTTTATTTTGATGCCCGTCCTATTTCTAGTATTTCTTTATAAAGCAAATTGCTCGAAATTGGTTTCATTTTTTTCCACTACACTAATTAGCTAAAAAAATTCTTTAGTAGAGACTGATTAATAGAATGAAAAAAAGAATTTCTCGAAATAAAAAAAAAAAACTACGCTCCCTTGATACATAAAAAAAGCCCGTATTTCTTTCTCCATAAAAAAAATCCTCTATAGTTAAAGTGGTGTATTAGATTAAGTAAATTGGGCCAATAAGTACATCAGTCTATTTAGGGCTGTAGAAAGTTAATATAATACTGTATGACTGTATTTTAGTGAATAATTTAGCCTTAATTAAATAAATATAGTATTGAGTTCCTTAACCATGCCACCCTTTTGCTAGTAAGGTGAATGCCTCTAGCACTTTGATCAAAATAATATTGTTCAATGCGTAGGCTAAAATTAAAGAAATTCATTTATATTACAATTAACAAAATCTGATGGAGTAATAATAAATGCGCCTTTTTCCTAATTAATACTGCGGAAATATTTTATTAAGTGCGCAATAATTTTATTATAGCTAATGTAATTTTGAAATTAATTAATTGTCAAATTTTATAGCTAATGTAAAAACTGATGATTTTTAGCTCGAATAAAATTACCATGCGCTAGGAAACAATCTACTATTTCTATTAGTTATCATTAAAACAATTATGCAATTACAATTTGGTGCACATATTGCTATCGGAAATGCTATGTTGAATATTATTGCATGAGATAGTTTTGTGATATTTTTTAGCTAATATCTTCTGTTCATAGTATCTTCAGTTATTTTTTTTTTTTTCTAATACAGCTGGCAAACACTTAGACAGTTGTCTTTTACGCTTTAAAGCAAGTTCTGCACCGACATTATTCACTTATCATTATTAAGGAGCGCCTGTAGCTTGAAGATAAGCTACGAACGCGGATTAACAATACCTCCGCAACGCTCTACTTTCATATTAGACAGGGATCTATGATTTAAAGTGGATTCCGAACCACTACAAACATCCATGACATCACCTGAGTCGAACCCGAAACCTGTGATAGAGAGTACCAGAGAGCAAATGTGGCCCTTTAAAAGATCTGCTATGGGTAAATTAAAACAAGATGTTAAAATAAAAAAAAAAAACATCGTATCCTTTTTCTAATTCTAATATTAATCTAATATCAAAAGTGATTTGGAAAATTACTACAAAGGCTGAATTTTTGAAGATTTTCCAGAAATCTAAAAAAAAAAAAATTATTTTTAAGTACCTATCTCATTTTCAATTACATGGCTTAATTACCACATCTTATAGTAGCCTATTTTTGAGGCCCATCCTATTTCTAGTATTTCTTTATAACGCAAAATGCTTTTGAAATTCGTTTCATTTTTTTCAGGGCACTAATTAGCTAAAAAATTCTTAAGTAGAGACTGATTAATAGAAGGAGAAAAAGAATTTCTTTCAATAAAAATAATACATACCCTGATAGAAAGGGATACATAAAAAACTCGTATGTCTTTCTCCATAAAAAATTCTCAATAGTTAAAGTGGTGTATTAGATTAAGTAAATTGGGCCAATAAGTACATCAGTCTATTTAGGGCTATAGAAAGTTAATATAACACTGTGTGACTGTATTTTAGGGAATAATTTTAGCCTTAATTAAATAAATATAGCATAGAGTTCCTTAACCATGACCAATTTTGCTAGTAAAGTGAAGGCCTTTGAGCATTTTCTTCAAAATAATATTGTTAAATGTGTAGGATAAAATTAAAGAAATTCAATTATATTACAATTAACAAAATTTGATGTAATAATAAAAATGGCGCCTTTTTTCCTAATTAATGATAAGGAAATATTTTATTAAGTACGCAATAACTCAAATTTTATTATTGCTAAGGCTAAAAACTGGCGATTTTTGGCTTAAATGAAATTACCTTGCGCTAGGAAACAATTTACTATTTCTATTGGTAATCATTAAAACAACTAATCCTATTAAAATTTGTTGCATATATTTATACCAGAAATGCTGAGTTGAATATTATTGCACAAGATCTTATTGTGATATACTTTAGCAAATGTCTTCTGTTCATAGTATCTTCAGTTATTTTTTTTATTCAAATGTCTTGGATGCCTTAAGGAAAGCGCTGCACAGACGATACTCACTTAGCACTACCCCAGGGAGGTGCGTGTAGCTTGAAGATAAGCTACGGACGCGGAGTAACAATGCCCCCAAAACGCTCTACGATCATGTGGTAGACGGTTTAAAGTGGATTCTGAACTGCTGCAAACATCCATTACGAGTATAAATGTGATAATTCATGGCAGGAGGTCATGCTATCATATCATCACATTGTTATCATAGATATTTAATAAAGCCAGTCATAATAGTTATAAAGCTGTGTTACTACGACAAACAGCGACAAAACCAAACCGGGCATGGCATGTAGTGGGTATGGCATGGGTATTTGTTAGTGGTTCGGAATCCACGCTAAACTAACTGTAGGTCCTGGTCTAATTAGCTCACGTGTTTAAAAAATGACTTTATAACATAGGCATAAAGTGGCTCTGACGCTCGGTACTACAGATTTCGGATTCGAGTCACGGCGGTGCAATGATGTTTGCAGTGGTTCGAATCAACTTTAAACCGCAGGTGCTAGTCTAACATGATCGTAGAGCGTTGCGGGGGATGAGAAAAAGAATTACTCCGCGTATCTTCAGGCTACACGTACCTCCTGGGTAGTGCTATGAGTAAAGTCGGTTAAACGTTTGCCTTAAGGCATAAAAAGAAAACTGTCTTAGTGTTTGACAGCTGCATGAAAAAAAGAATTAACTCAAGATACTATGAACAGTAGACATTTGCTGAAGTATATCATAAAACGATCTTATCCAATAATATTCAACAGAACATTTCTCGTATAAATATACATAACAAATTGTAATAGCATTATTGTTTTAATGATTACCAATAGTACATTGAAATAGTAGATTGTTTCTTAGCGCATAGTAATTTCATTCCAGCTAAAAATCCTCAGTTTTTGCATTAGCAATAATAAAATTTGAGTTATTGTGTACTTAATAAAGTATTTGCCTTATTTTTAATTAGGAAAAAGGCACACTTATTATTACTGCATCACATTTTGTTAATTGTAATATAATTGAATCTCTTTAATTTCAACCTAAGCAATATTATTCTGAAGAAAGTGCTGAGGTCGTAACCTTACTAGCAAAAGGCGGACATGGTTAAAGAACCCTATTCCTATATTTAATTAATTAAGGCTAAATTATTCACTAAAATACAGTCACACAGTGTTATATTAACGTTCTATAGCCTAAATAATAGACTGATGTAAATTATTGGCCCAATTTACTTTTTTTTCTAATACACCACTTTAACCATTGAGATTTTTTATTATGGAGAAAAAATACGAGTTTTTTTTTTTATGTATCTTTCTTCTATCAAGGGAAACGTAATTTTTTATTTCAAGAAATTCTTTTTCTCATTCTATTAATCAGTCTCTACTAAAGAATTTTTTAAGTTAATTAGTGTATTGAAAAAAAAATGAAACGAATTTCAGAGCAATTTGCTGTATAAAGAAATACTAGAAATAGGACGGGCATCAAAATAGGTTACTGCAAGACGTGAAATTAAAGCGTGTAATTGAAAATGAGATAAGGTACTTAAAGTAAAGTAAAAAAAATTTAGATTTCGGTGAAACTCTTCAAGAATTTAACCATTGTAGTAATTTTCCTAATCACTTTTGGTGTTAGATTAATATTAGAATCTGAAAAAGGATACAAAATTGTTATTTTTTTGCTATTAGTTTTAGTTAACCCACAGTAGATCTTCTACGGAGGACCTGATGGCTGAATGAATAGCGATCTTGCTCTCGGTACCGTAGGTTTTCGGGTTCCGAGTCCCGATAGTGCCCCCTGTAATGGTTTGTGGCCATGTAGTGGTGGATACTTGTAGTGGTTTAGAATCCACTTTAAGCCGTGGGTCTAATATGATCATAGAGCGTTGCGAAAGTATTGTTAAGTACTCCGCATCCGTAGCTTATCTTTAAGCTAACACAGCCCTTCCTGGGTAGTGCTAAGTAAGCAACGTCGGTGCAGCGCTTGTCTTAAGGCATCATAGACAACTGTCTAAGTGTTTGCCAGCTCCATTAGAACGAACAAAACTTTTCATTATCCTAGCTAATATTAAAGAAAATCAATTATATTACAATTAACAAAATTTGAGGCAGTAATAATAAATGCTTTTTTTTTTTTTTTTCTAATTAAAAATACAGCAAAAAATACTTTATTAAGTACACTATAACTCAAATTTTTATTATAGCTAATGTAAAAACTGATGATTTTTAGCTCGAATAAAATTACCATGCGCTGGATAACAATCTACTATTTCTATTGGTATTCATTAAAAAAAACAACTGATGCTCTTACAATTTTTGTTGCAATCATTCAAATGGAAAATGCTATATTGAACATTATTGCATAAGGTCGTTTTGTGATATATTGTAGCAAATGCCTTCTATTCATAGTATCTTCAGTTAATAGGATAATGAAATTAAAGTATCGTTTGATAGAGGAATATCTCATTATTAATTTAACTTGAGTAGAATTGACAACGATGCTTACATCCTTTTTTCTATAAAGCAAACCGATAATATATCTTATTGGATTTAACATCAAGACAAACACACACACTAATATATATACATATACGTATATACTCGTGCTTCATTGGCAACGTATACCGCTGGTGAGCATTAGGGTTAAAGACTCAATCCACTGGCGACTTTGTTGTAGATACTATATCAATAAACGAGATGGTGGCCTAATGACCGAGTGGTTAGCGCTCTGGTATCACAGGTTTCGGGTTCGAATCCCGGCAGTGCCATGGATGTTTGTAGTGGTTCGGAGTCCACTTTAAGCCGTAGGTCCCGGTCTCATATGACCGTAGAGCGTCACAGATCCCAATTGGATTTCTCACCCACATCATTCCAGAACTGTGAAGGGCCAACTTAGCTCTAGGCGCAGTTGGTGTGGCGTGGTGTGGTGTGTGTAGTAGTAGTTTTTAAAAAAACGAAGAGTCGCGATGGCGTTTGTGAGGTTCAGCATTTTGCCTTGTAAGTCGTACATCCTCGTGGGAGTTTTCCAGATTTTCTTCCATACTATATGCGCGACCCGATGGCTTATTGACTAGCGCTCCGGCCTTTGGTACCACAAGCTTCAGGTTAGAATCCTGGAGGGCATGGATGTTTGTTAGTGGTTCGGAATCCACATTAAACTGTCGGTTTTCGGTGTAATTAGGTCAAAGTGTCACAAAATGACCGTTGAACGACAAACGAAACTCATACGATACGCAAATACGCAGTGGTTCCCCCTAAAAGTCCGTAAAAAGCATTGCCCCTTCCTTCTTCAGCAACACGAAGCCAAGTCAGATTTCTACTTACGGGTGCTCCATCAACAACATAAACTGACCTTTCCCTGCATCCATGAGTAGGTTACTCATAAGATGTCCGTCCCGCACTGCAGGACACTGAGGAATTATACACAACACACACACACATATATATATATATATATATATATATATATATATATCATCCTTTTATCCTATATCATCCTTATATATATATATATATATATATATATATATGTGTGTGTGTGTGTGTTTGTCTTCAAAAATAACTTAAATACTGTAAACCATTGGAAATTCAGTATTTAGAATTATTGCGTTCCTAAAATTCGTAACAAAGCTTACGAAACTTTTAATTAAATAATTTTAACTAGATTAAACATTAATTTTAATACATTTTAACAACGTAACCATTTATTTTTAATTTATTATTTATTTGTCTTGAAACTTATCGTTACTATATTAATAATTATAACATTATTATATTACATTAACTTTAATTATAACGTTATTATGTTACTAATTATTATCGTTATTATATGTCGTTTACATTATTTTTTTATTTGTCATGTAAGTTTTTAATTTTGTTTTTTTACTTTATCACTTTGTATTCTTAAAAATAAACGTTAAGTGTGACTGAAGGAGAAAAACAAAAAAAAAAAAATAGTGGGAATTCTTGAAGAATGATTGTTTTATTAGGTTAAATTACATTATTTATTTAAAATTGCAAGCCTTTAATTCTGAATAGTTATTTTTTTCTTAATAAAATTTATCAAAGCTAAAAATGATTTATTTTCTTGTAATCAGGCAATATCATTTTCCATTTGCTAATAATATATACAAATCTAAAAAAAAATTCAATTAGATGCATACTATTTCTATTGGTTTATTTGATGGAATTGCAAAGCTCATTACTATTTATATGCATAAGTTACTTAATAACATTTGACTTTTCAATTAAAATGAATTCTTCACTTAAATTTTTCCTGTTATAACCTGATTTATGAAAGAAAATAATTAATTCATGGAATTCTCTTTTTTACCGTGATATATTGATAAATACTTAAAAGTGATATTCATATTAGTAAATTTTATAAATGGATAAGAAAAATAAACTTACAAGTGACTTTTTAACGTTAGGGTGGTGGTGCAGTATAATAAAATAATAAATAGCTATAAACTTTTTTTGTAAAAATTATAATTATTTTTTATTTTCAATTAAAATTTTTGTTTCAATTGTACAGAAATTGTACCAACTATTGAATTGTCTGAGATAAAGTATAAAATTGCTTTTTATTTGTCTTAGTAAATTTTTAAAGGAATTTACTCAAATTGTTTATTAATCAATTAAAAATTTCAAAAATTCTATGGTTAACAAACCTTTCATATGAAATCCTTGAAATGTCTTATGTTAAAGTAGTAAAGTATTTAGATGCTTTGGGACGGAAATCCTTCAAATGTCTTTTGGTAAACTTAGTATAGGCTAAGCACATAGACTGGAATGTCTTTGGTAAAGTAGTAAAGGCTAAGTACATAGACTGGAATGTCTTTCTGATGAATATTTTGGATGCTTTGGAGCGGAATTCCTAAAATGTCTTTTGGTAAAGTAGTGCAACCTAACTACATAGACTGGAATGTCTTTCCGATGGCTTCGACAAGTATTTTAGATGCTTTGGGGCGGAAATCCTTCAAATGTCTTTTGTAAACTTAGTATAGGCTAAGTACATGGATTAGAATGTCTTTGGTAAAGTAGTAAAGGCTAAGTACATAGACTGGAATGTCTTTCTGATGAATATTTTGGATGCTTTGGAGCGGAATTCCTAGAAATGTCTTTTGGTAAAGTAGTGCAACTAACTACATAGACTGGAATGTCTTTCCAATGGCTTCGACGGGAGTATTTAGATGCTTTGGGGCGGAAATCCTTCAAATGTCTTTTGGTAAACTTAGTATAGGCTAAGTACATGGATTAGAATGTCTTTGGTAAAAAGTAGTAAAGGCTAAGTACATAGACTGGAATGTCTTTCTGATGAATATTTTGGATGCTTTGGAAATGGAATTCCTAAAATGTCTTTTGGTAAGTAGTGCAACCTAACTACATAGACTGGAATGTCTTTCCAATGGCTTCGACGGAGTATTTAGATGCTTTGGGGCGGAAATCCTTCAAATGTCTTTTGGTAAACTTAGTATAGGCTAAGTACATGGATTAGAATGTCTTTGGTAAAGTAGTAAAGGCTAAGTACATAGACTGGAATGTCTTTCTGATGAATATTTTGGATGCTTTGGAGCGGAATTCCTAGAAATGTCTTTTGGTAAAGTAGTGCAACTAACTACATAGACTGGAATGTCTTTCCGATGGCTTCGACGGAGTATTTAGATGCTTTGGGACGGAAATCCTTCAACTGTCTTTTGGTAAACTTAGTATAGGCTAAGTATATGGACTAGAATGTCTTTGGTAAAGTAGTGAAGGCTAAGTACATGGACTGGAATGTCTTTGGTAAAATAGTAAAGGCTAAGTACATAGACTGAAATGTCTTTCTGATGAATATATTGGATGCTTTGGAGCGGAATTCCTAGAAATGTCTTTTGGTAAAGTAGTGCAACCTAAGTACATAGACTAATGATTTCGACATGAGTATTAAGATGCTTTGGGACAAAAATCCTTCAAATACCTTCAATGCAATTTGGAGAATTTCGTTCCAAATTGCGGTGGTGGAGTTTAGTCTGTAATTCACCCTGGGTAATGCTGAATCTACTTCATATCACTTTATAGCAGTAAGATCGACTTTTAACCACCCTGCCCGAAGGCACACGATAAACTTTATAGTAGTAAACGATTTTTATGTTTAAATGCTGAACCACCGTAGCAGAAATAAAAATTGTATTAAAATTCTAATTACTTTTACATTCAAAATTAAATCATTTGCTTCAAAAAGTTGGACTTTTCTCCATTTTAAAAATAATAATAATAATGAACGAATCAACAAATAGCAAGAATAAAGAATCCAACACTATTTAAGAATGGAAAACTTGGAAAATCCTTTCCGATACTTAACATTAATATCCCAAATTCAGTATCTTCGAATACCCAAAGACCTGCATATTTTTAATGCACCATTAGAATACTCCTTCCTCTAAAGCACACTAAATGACGCAATACATCGCCCGGGCACCTCCGGAAAGTCTCGGTCCCATTTCATTCCAAATGAGTTGAAACTCTCCCCCCATTTCCCGAAAAGTTTCGATACCATCCCTGCATCATTCCTGCGGGGGCGAGGTTAAAGTTTTCGAACGAGACGGGCAATGATGATGAATATGTACGGAGAGTGGAAGTGATTTTTCCCTGCCCTGCCCTCATTAATTTAAGAAGCGATTTTGGAGAGCGGCTGTATTCTGTGCCTCGGCTTGTTGAAGATCCACAAGTATTCGGATATGAATTGGGGGAAATTTGGCTACGGGCAGGAATGCTCCAAGTCGGTTTGGCAGCAGGGCTGTTTATTTTCTGAAATGGGTTTGTTTGTCCGTTAGGAAATAAAATTGTGTGTTTTAAACGTTCATGGTGAAACATCATAAAAATGATGCACAATTATTTTTACTAATCATAGTAAGAGGAAGGTTTTCTGCAATATAGTTGCTAGTTATATTTATAATTATGTGGAGAGCATTTTCATTTTCGTAGAAAGATTATTTTCTGAAACTGCTACGTAAAGTAATTTTGTTTATTCATGGAAAAAATTAAGTGTCGTGCGTAATGGTAATATGGATAGCGAGGGTATAAAAGGATATAAATCCACTGATGGTGCAAATCCACTAATCAGTTGTAAATCCACTGATAGCTTCGTTGCAGTCAATTCTTTTAAAAGAAGATTTGAGGGCCTGAATGGCCGAATGTCTATGTGACATTGAGAAATTTCTATGAAGAAGATATATTTTATATAGATCGTGCAAACTAAGTACAGAGACTGTAATGTCTTTGTGGTGACTCCGACGTGATTATTTAGATGCTTTGAGACGGAAATTAAAAATAAAGTCTTCAATGCAATTTGGAGAATTTCCTTCCAAATTGCGGTGGTACAGTGTAGTCTTTGATGCATCCTATGTAATGCTAAATCTACTACATATTTTTCGTTCTAGTGGCAAATTATTTAATATTTAAATGCTGATATTTTGAAACACCATATCATAAATAAATTATTATTAAAATTCCAATTATTTCCTTAAACTTTTTAACCGTTTCAAAAAGTTAGAAGTTTGTCCATTTTAAAAGTAATAATAATGAACGAATCACCAAATAGACAGAATAAAGAATCCAACACTATTTAAGAATGGAAAACTTGGAAAATCCTTTTTCCGATACTTAACATTAATATCCCAAATTCGTAGCTTTGGAATACCCAAAGACCTGCATATTTTCACTGCACCATTAGAATACTCCTTCCCTAAAAGCACAACTAAATGATGCAATACATCGCCCAGAACACCACCACCGGAAAAGTCTCAGTCCCATTTCATTCCAAATGAGTTGGAAACTGAATGGCCCCCCCTTTCCTGAAAAGTTTCCATACCATCCTTGCATCATTCTCTGCGGGGGCGGGGGTAAAGTTTTCGAACGAGACGGGCAATGAAGATGAATGTGTTCGAAGAGTGGAAGTGATTTCTCCCTGCCCTGTCCTCATTAATTTGAGAAGTGATTTTGGAGAGCGGCTGCATTTTTTGTTTAAATGCGTTGAAGGCACTGGATCCACAAGTATTGGGATATGAATTGGAGACGTTAGTGCTACATGCAGGAATGATCCATGTCGGTTTTGGCAAGGGCTGTTTGTTTTTCTGAAAGGAATTTTGTTTGTTCAATAGAAAACAAAATTAAGAGTTTGAACAATTCATTGTGACATCATAAAAATGATACGTATTTTTTCCTTTTAATCTTATTTATTTATTTTTTGCAAATAACCAGATAATGCATCTGGAGAACACTTAGTCAAGTTGTCTTGGATAACAAAGGCGAGCACTGCACCGACGTTACCACCCATATCCAGGAATGCGTGTAGTTGAATAATATAAGACGCGGAGTGACAATACCCTTTGAACGCTCTACGGTAATGATAGACCGGGACCTACGGTTTAAAAGGGCAAATCAAGAACCATTACAAACATCCATGACACTGCCGGAATTTGAACCCCATTAGAAACCTTTATCGAAGCCAGAGCGCCAGTCACTAGACCATTCAGAAGTAAAAATAAAGATTTTTTTCATCAATAAAAATTTTTTACTTAAGTTATATTTGAGAGAAAACCTTTTAATTTTTCGTAGAAAGTTTATTTTCAGAAACTGCTACATAAAGTAATTTTGTTTACAACTCATTGGGAAAAATTAAGTGTCGTTGTCCAGTGGTAAATGAACAACGAGGGTTTTTAGAAGGATGTAAATCCACTGATAGAGTCGTTGCAGTCAATTCTTCTATAAAGAAGTTTTGAGGGCCTGAATCTACCGTCTCTGGCACTCGGTGCATATTTTTCAAAAAGAATTAAATTTTGAAAGCCCATCTGGGCCGAATGTTTTTAGGGCTTGAGAAATTTCTAAACTGTAGAAGTCCTGGTCTTTTAGCTCCAAGTGCCACCCAAGATGACAGTAATGGAGACAAACCAAGCTAGAAGACGAGACAATTTGAACACCAGATTATTGCGCCATTGAATTAAATGCAGGATAAATTGAATAAAATGGAATGTCTTTTTACTGGTAATGTTACATTGAGCATTTAGATGTTATTAATGTTAATCCTTTAATGAATTTGGAAAATTTTGTTCCATATTCTGGTGGTACAGTGTAATCCTGGTAATGCTGAATCTACTACATATTTTCCGTACTAGTGGCAAATGATTTAATGTTTAAATGCTGATACTTTGAAATACCATATCATGAAAAGAGATTTTATTAAAATTCTAATTATTTTTGTCCATTCAAAATTATTTCGTCTGTTTCAAAAGGTTAGACGGTTTCAAGCCATTTTAAAAGTAATAATAATAAGGAACGAATCAACAAATAGCCAGAATAAAGAATCAACACTATTTAAGAATGGAAAACTTGGAAAATCCTTTCCGATACTTAATATTAATATCCCAAATTCAGCATTCGGAATACCCAAAGACCTGCATATTTTCCTGACCATTACAATACTTCTTCCTTTAAAAGCACACTAAATGACGCAATTCATCGCCCAAGCACAGCCGGAAAGGTCTCAGTCCCATTTCATTCAAATGAGGTGAAAACTCTTCCCCCCCTTTCCCGAAAAGTTTCGATACTATCCACGCATCATTTTTGCCCTTCGGGGGGCGGGGGGTTAGAGTTTTCGAACGAGACGGGCAATGAAGACGAAAGCATGCGTTCGGAGAGTGGAAGTGATTTTTCCCTGCCCTGCCCTCATTAATTTAGAAGCGATTTTAGAGGCATGCATACACATCTGAAGGATCCCAGGTCGTCTTCGTATGAGTTGGGGGAGTTGTTCTGGAAGCAGAATGATCCATGTCGGTTTGGCAGCGGAGCTGTTTGTATAGATAGTCAGACGGTCTGGTGAAAGTTTTCCTGGACTCTTTTCAATACACGACACGCACATGCGAGACATTTATCTCTAAAAGTCCTTCCTAAAGGTATCATGACCCTAAGAGCGACAAACCAAACTTCATTAACTGTTTCTTATACAACTTCTAGATTGAGGATAAATAAAATGGACATTTTAATATTAAGTATCAGGGCCTGAATGGCCGAGTGGCTATGTTCTGGCGCTCGGTTTGACAGGTTTCGCTTTCGAGATCCCATGGTGCCATGGTTGTTTGTAGTGGTTCGGAATCCACTTTAAAAGTAGGTTCCGGTCCTAATAGGATTTTAAAGAGCGTTGCGGGGGCATTGTTACTCCGCGTCCGTGGCTAAATCTTTAAGTTACACGCGCCCTGGCGGGATTAAAATCCTGAGTACGTCTCTGCAGCATTGCCTTAAGGCATCCAAAGACCAATTATTGTTTGTGTTTTGCCAGCTGCATTAGAAAGAAAAGAAAAAATATTAAGTATCATGAATAATTTCAATTTCTTTTTTTTAACAACATCATACACCTTGGTGAGCCAAGGTCAATCTTCCTGCTGGCAAATTTCGAGACAGAAGATGTTTTTGCGGGATAGGCCTGTCATATTTGACTATAAGGTTTCACATTATCTACAATCATATTTTAAAGGGACGTATGGTCCAAATGGTCAGTCACTACAAACATCCTTTCATCCCGGCGGGACTCGAACCCGAAACCTGTATCACAAAGCTCAAGAGTGTTAGTCACTCTGTGATCAGGTCCCAATTAACTATGCACATCTGATTTATTAATGTTTAATGATTTTGACAGTTAAACGAGGTTAATGCTTATGAATGTTCCAAATATTATATAAGATACATAATAATACATTTTCAGTATTATATTAAAATTTCAACACATTTTTTAAAACCGTTAAAATTAAAACTAAAAACTCTTCAAAGATACATATGCCAAAAAAAATATTGGTGATCCATTAAAACCTCAGAATTAAAAATGTGCGAACCACTAAGTTTATTTACGCTATCATGTTTACGCTCCCTTTTTAAACTGCGTAAAAACACTGTTTCCTTTCAAATACTACACCGGATAAAGTATCTAGCAATTAAACCAGAACGGATAGGATAAAATAAGAATCATCCACTACGGCACTCCTTTTTTGCACTACGCCAGTGCTGCTGGACATATAAGATTTTCCCTAATGATCTCAATCAATTTTCCCTTAATTTTCTTCCAAAGTCTAAAAGCATTTAATTGGATTAACCGAGAATTTCTAATCCCGTTAATGGCTGCGTCCGATAAGTGATTGCCCGCTAATCCGATAATGACATTTGCCTTACATTTGACTTGAATCAACTGCTCGTGTGTCGAACATATTTTAATATTTACTTTGTGACGGATTTGATGTTTGCCAATTTCATTAACCTGGATAAAACGTATTAACTTAATAAGTGCGTAAATATCTAAGAGCGTTATTAATTTAAAAGATAATGTGTATTTTAACATCAAGTATGGAACAATCGGTGGAAAACAGATATAAAAAGATATACAATTCATGGTGTAATCGTTTTTAATGATATATCTTTCAAAATAGTTAAGTTTTCACTTGTAAATTTTTACTAACCAATATTTTTGTACAATTTTGTTACGTTGAAATTATTTTCAAAATAAAGTAAGTGAAAGTTTACAAAATTTGGTAAATCAAATTTATTATTATAAGACATTTTTGTAAAATTATTAATGGAAATTTTCCATTATATCACCAGCAAATCTCAAACTAGATTTTTGTACAAACTACTAGAAGAGTTAAAGTTCACATAGACTTTATCTCGTAAATACATTTAGGTCGGAAATGTTTTCCATCTAGATGACTAGATGACGCATGGGCTATTGATGCTGTGGATGAGGTGGCACGGACTACTATTGATGCAGTATTTAATGGGCCACTTTGATGCAGTAGATGACGGGCTGCTATTGATACCGTAGAGAGTTGCACTGATGCTAGATATTGAATACTATTGATGCAGTAAATGAGGTTGGTCGGACTACTGATGCAATAGATGAGATGGTACTGGCTACTATTTCAGCAATATATGAGGTGGTACTGGCTACTATTGATGCAGTAGATGAGGTTTGCACTGACTGCTGTTGATTGCAGTAGATGAGGTGCCTGGCTACTATTGATGCAGTAGATGAGGTGGTACTGGCTACTATTGATGCAGTAGAGGAGGTGGAACTGGCTTACTATTGATGCAGTAGATGAGGTGCTACTGGCTACTATTGATGCAGTAGATGAGGTGCTCGGACTACTATTGATGCAGTAGATGAGGTTTGCACTGACTGCTATTGATGCAGTAGATGAGGTGGCTGGCTACTATTCAGTAGTAGATGAGGTGGCACGGACTACTATTCAGTAGGAGATGAGGTGGCACGGACTACTATTCAGCAGGAGATGAGGTGGCACGGGCTACTATTGATACAGTAGGAGATGAGGTGGCACGGGCTACTATTAATGCAGTAGATGAGGTTGCTGGCTATTATTGATGCAGTAGATGAGATGCTACTATTTGATGCAGTAGATGAGGTTGCTACTATTGATGCAGTAGATGAGGTTGCTACTATTGATGCAATAAATGAGGTAGGGGCCTGATGGCCTAGTGTCTAGCAGTCACTGGCGCTCAGTACCACAGGTTTTGGTGCGAGTCACTGCGGGTGCAATGGATGTTTGTAGTGTTTCGTAATCCACTATTAAGCTGTAGGTCCCGGTCTCATATGACCGTAGAGTCTCACAGAGCCCAATGAAACTCATCTCTAGGCACAGTGATGTGGTGTGGGGTGGTGTATTAGTATTTGACTATAAGGTTGCCATATTATCTTCAGTCATATTTTACTGGAACGTACGGTTTAAAGTGGTTTTCGAACCCTTACAAACACTTCCTGGCACCGCCCAGATTCTAACGCGAAACCTGTGACACAAGCTAGTCACACGGCCATCAGGCCCCCATTACACACCCTACCGCCTATAAATTTAAAAACGTATATAAACAATTACATAACTAATTGTTCACCCTGATTAATGATGAATGTTTAATGATTTTGAGAGTTAAACGCTGTTAATGCTTATAAATGTTGAAAATATTACATAAGACCTTTTATTATTAAAATTTCACCACATTTTTTAAAAATCGTAAAATTAAAACTAAAAGTCCTACCAAGATACGTATGCCCAAAATATATT
This sequence comes from Caerostris extrusa, assembly GCA_021605095.1. Lineage (NCBI taxonomy): Eukaryota > Metazoa > Arthropoda > Arachnida > Araneae > Araneidae > Caerostris > Caerostris extrusa. The sequence goes on along the minus strand of BPLR01006918.1, from coordinate 7,154 downwards.
TGTGAGGCATCAATAGACTGAATTAAAAATATGAATCACTAAATATATTTGCACTATCATGTTTACATACCCCTTTTTAAACTGCTTAAAAACACGTTTCCTTTCAAATACTACACCGGATAAAGAATCTAGCAATTAAACCTGAACCGATAGGATAAAATAAGAATCATCCACTACGGCATTCCTTTTTTATTTTACTACGCCAGTGCTGCTGGGCATGTAGGATTTCCCTAATGATCTCAATCAGTTTTTCCTTAATTTTTTTCCAAAGTCTAAAAGCATTTAAACGGATTAACTGAAATTTCTAATCCCGTTAATGGTTGGCGTCCGATAAGCCTAATCCGATAATGACATTTGCCCGAAATTTGAACTTGAATCAACTGCTCTTGTGTCGAACATATTTTAATATTTACTTTGTGACGGATTTGATGTTTGTCAATTTCATTAACTTGGATGAAACGTATTAACTTAATAAATGCGTAAATATCTGAGCGCGTAATTTATTTAAAAGATAATGTGTATTTTAAGATCGAGTATGCGTTGTTGATGGAGCAATCGGGCGGAAAAACTAGATATAAAAAGATATACAATTCATGGTGTAATCGTTTTTAATGATATATCTTTCAAAATAGTTAAGCTCTTAACTTGTAAATTTTGTTTCACCAATATTTTTGTTCAATTTTGCTACATTGAAACAATGTTGAAAAATAAACTAATTGAAAGGTAACGAAAAATTTTGGGAAATCAAATTTGTGATCATAAAACATTTTGTAAAAAATTATTGATAAAAATATATTTTATCTACAGCATATCTCAGACTATGTTTACAAATTTCTAGAAGGGTAGTTTATATAGAAGTTACTTTACTGTTCGGAATGTTTTCCATCTATATGACTCTGCACATGCTACTATTTATGCTGTAGGTAAGGTTGTACTGACTATTATTGAGCAATAAATGAGATGTCATGGATTATTATTGATGCAGTAGATGAGATTGCACGGGCTACTGTTGATGCAATAGTTTGGGTTGCACTGGCTACTACTGAGCAATATATTAGATGGCACGAACTAATATTGATGCATTATATGAGATTGCAACGGGCTATTATTGACGAGGTTGCACAGGCTACTATTGAGCAATAAATGAGGTCGCCGGACTACTATTGATACAGTAGATAGGATTGCTGTGGCTACTACTGAGCAGTAAATGAGATGGCACGGACTGCTATTAATGCATAGATGAGATTGAACTGGCTATTATTGAGCAATAAATGATATAACACGGATTACTATTGATGATGAGGTTTTACAGGTAGATGATTGTTTTACATGTACTATAGATACAGATGATGTACAGGTACTATTGATGCAGTAGATGAGGTTTACAGGTACTATTGATGCAGAAATTGAGGTTTTACATGTACTATAGATGCAGTAGATGAGGTTGCACTGGCTACTATTGAGGCAATAGATGGCGTTGCACGTGCTATTATATGATAACAGCAAACTCTGTCAGCGTATTAAAACCTAAAATCCTGTTTCATCCTAGTGTTGGCCTTTACTATTGCCCATGAGTCCGACTAATCATGACATTTTTATTAATTTTGGTGCGTTTCATATTAAATTTATGTAAACAACCCACCTGTTCTATCACAATTGCCATGAAGTCTCCTCGTTTTGAAAAGCAGTGAATGCAACATAATGGACCGCTAGACTGGTTGCCAACCTGAACCCTCATGCATGTCAGCTGAGCATGTTACTAACTGATCCAAGAGTCCAGTTGTTTTTTTATTGGGTCTAGATTTAGTAATTTTGGATATCGTGTTTATTGGATTTCGTTTCTAGTAAAGAAATTTCGAGTATGTTTGAATTTTATTATATTAGTATATTGACTGGCGCTTTGAATATTATTACCGTTATAATACTTAAAAATCATTTTGTAATACTAATAATTATGTTAATTTGTAGAACGAAATATTACCAGCTATGTTAGTACTTATTGTAAAATAAACATCACAGCTAACATGTGACGAGTTTGAAAGATTTTGTGTGATAAACAATTCACCAGCAGATTTTTACTATTTCATTATAAAATCTAAACTATATTAATAACCCTAAAAGGAACTTTTTTAAATTAACTTTACGATAATCTTTTCTGCTCTCAGAATTGTTCTGAAGAAGTTTACAGACATTCCATTCAAAAACGATTACACAATATTCAAAACACAGATAATACCCCTCCCCCAAAAAAAATACGCCCAAGAGGCGACGATTTACAACTACTGAATAGCTGAAAATCAGTAAAAAATCGGACTCTTGGTATTTTCCTCTTCAAGAAAAGGAGAATGGAGGCCACAGAAGGTGAAATAAAAAAGCAAAGCATTCCGAACATCGATTGATTCTGAATAAGATGGATATCCGTCGACGCACCTGACATTTGACATTCATTAGGGGGAGTCCGTATCTTCTGCTCCCCCTTCCCTCCAGTCAGACTTCGAAGATCAATTTTTCCGTCTCTCCCACTACAGTTATGAATATTATCGAGGCGCATTTAAATTGGAATGTTTATGTGCTGCAAGTGTGTTTAGAAAGGTTGATGGGAGAATTTTTGAATAAGTGGAAATAGGCACTGTTTCTGTAACGATGTCTCTGTCGGTGACTAACAGGTTGAAGATAATTTCGCATTTCATTTCGCGTCTTTTAATTTGTACTTTGTACTGTGGAGTTAATGGCGTTTTTGTATGGGAAATAAGACATTTGTACGTTGTACTGTAGAGTTATTGTTCTTTTTATATGGGAATAAGTTATTTGTACTTTGTACTGTGGAGTTAATGGTGTTTTTATATGGGCATAAGATATTGTGCTTTGTACTGTGGAGTTATTGTTATTTTTATATGGAAATAAGATACTTGTACTTTTTATACTGTGGAGTTAAAGATGCTTTTATTTGTACTTTGTACCGTGGAGTTAATGGCGTTTTTATATGGGAAATAAGACATTTGTACGTTGTACTGTAGAGTTATTGTTCTTTTATATGGGAATAAGTTATTTGTACTTTGTACTGTGGAGTTAATGGTGTTTTTATATGGGCATAAGATATTGTGCTTTGTACTGTGGAGTTATTGTTGTTTTTATATGGAAATAAGATACTTGTACTTTATACTGTGGAGTTAAAGGTGCTTTTATTTGTACTTTGTACCGTGGAGTTAATGGCGTTTTTATATGGAAATAAGACATTTGTACGTTGTACTGTAGAGTTATTGTTCTTTTTATATGGGAATAAGTTATTTGTACTTTGTACTGTGGAGTTAATGGTGTTTTTATATGGGCATAAGATATTGTGCTTTGTACTGTGGAGTTATTGTTGTTTTTATATGGAAATAAGATACTTGTACTTTATACTGTGGAGTTAAAGGTGCTTTTATTTGTACTTTGTACCGTGGAGTTAATGGCGTTTTTATATGGGAAATAAGACATTTGTACGTTGTACTGTAGAGTTATTGTTCTTTTTATATGGGAATAAGTTATTTGTACTTTGTACTGTGGAGTTAATGGTGTTTTTATATGGGCATAAGATATTGTGCTTTGTACTGTGGAGTTATTGTTGTTTTTTTTTTTATATGGAAATAAGATACTTGTACTTTATACTGCTTTGTGGAGTTAAAGGTGCTTTTTATTTGTACTTTGTACCGTGGAGTTAATGGCGTTTTTATATGGGAAATAAGACATTTGTACGTTGTACTGTAGAGTTATTGTTCTTTTTATATGGGAATAAGTTATTTGTACTTTGTACTGTGGTGTTTTTATATGGGCATAAGATATTTGTGCTTTGTACTGTGGAGTTATTGTTGTTTTTATATGGAAATAAGATACTTGTACTTTATACTGTGGAGTTAAAGGTGCTTTTATTTGTACTTGTACCGTGGAGTTAATGGCGTTTTTTTATGGGAAATAAGACATTTGTACGTTGTACTGTAGAGTTATTGTTCTTTTTATATGGGAATAAGTTATTTGTACTTTGTACTGTGGAGTTAATGGTATTTTTATAAGGAAATAAGATATTTGTACTTGAAATGATTTTTGCTAAATGTTTTTGAATGCTTTTCGATTCAGGTGACTTCTACAGATTGTTTAGGGGAGTAATTGCCGAGTGGCTAGCGCTCTGGCGCTCGGTACCACAGGTTTCGGGTTCGAGTCCCGGCTGTGCCATGGATGTTTGTAGTGGTTCGGAATCCACTTTAAATTGTAGGTCCCGGTCTGTTTAGCCTAAAGTGTGTACAAGATGACTGTAGAGAGACAAACAAACCAATCTACAGAATATTAGGGGGCTTGATGGCCGAGTGGCTAAAGCTCTGACGCTCGGTACCACAGGTTTTGGGTTTGAGTCCCGGAGGTGCCATGGACATTTGTAGTGGTTCGGAATCCACGTTAAACTGTAGGTTTCGATTAACCTAAAGTGTGCACAAAATGACCGTAGAGCGATAAACGAAAGCACTACAGAATGTTAAAACAATTTTGTCATGTTTAAAGTTAATAGTGTTTGTAATTTCTTCCTGTTTGATCTTTTAATTTATTAATATCTTTTTTTTCAAAAATAGTTTATTTTTTTTAGGTTTATCTCTAATATATTAATAGAATTTGCACATCTCAGATGAATGACTAGGGTCTGATGGCCGGGTTTGCTAGTGTTGTAGCACTCGGTGCCATAGGTTTCGGATTCGAGTCCTGGCGAGAGTTCTGCTGTGTAGAAGAGTTTTGTCTAAAATAAAGTCTAAACAAGTCTATTGTTCAAACAGTGAAAGGCATTTTCTAGATCTTCTGGTTTATGACAAATGATAAAGAAATTATTTGGAATAATAGCTCCTATATAGCAAATCTCTTCCGCTGCAGCTATGAATATTATCGAGGCGCATTTAAATTGGAATGTTTCCGTGTTCTGTGCTGCAAGTGTGTTTAGAAAGGTTGGATGGGGGGTGATTTTTGAATGAGTGAAAATGGGCACTGTTTCTGTAACGATGGTTCTGCCGGTGATAATTTCATCTTTTATTTGTACTTTTATATTGTGGAGATATATGGAAATAAGATCTTTTGTACATTTCATTTCGCATCTTTTATTTGTACTTTTTATATTGTGGAGTTATTGTTGTTTTTCTATGGAAATAAGATCTTTGTACTGAATTTGAATTTGTTGTTTTTATATGGAAATAAGATATTTGTATTTTTTGTTGAGTTTGAATGCTTTTCTGTGAATTCAGGTGCCTGAGGGCCAATTGAAGTGAGCTTGAGTTTGAATGCTGGCCTTTGGCCTGGTTTTTCAGGTTAGAATCATGGCTGTGGCATGGATGTTTGTGAGTGGTTTGGAATCCACGTTAAACTGTCTATTTAGCCCAAAATGTGCACAAAGTGACCGTATAATGACAAACCAAACCAATCAACGGAATAGGTTATAAGTTCACCCCATCTTTGCAACTGTTGTTTCATATGGCAAAATTGCAACTTAATCCATTTATATAAAAGCCACTCGCCAAAGTATAATATAACTAATTCAGAATTACACATTACCAAAATATTAAGAACACATAAAAACATCATCATTAGAATTAAAACTTGACAATATCAAAGCATTTAAAAATTACATAAGTTTTTTTTTATTATTATTTCCAATGGCAGGCTACAAAAAGCAATAAAAGAAAAAAGAAAAAAGAACACAAGGAACATGAAAACAACAATGAGAATCGAAAGAAATCACATAGTGACATGTTTAGCCCAAAATTACATAAGTAAATCCCTAAAAATTATATATACATAAAAGTCTAAAAGGTAAAGTAAATGTGTGATCATTGAATTTGCCTTTACCTTGAACGTAATATTGAATTTGCTACATGCCATTCCAGTTGAAATGATTTTAGTTAAAATACCCGTCATTTGAAAATAACAATATATCATTATAAACTTATCTAAAAGTGCTGGACCAATCAAAATTTCACATTTCCATTCCATTTTCTGCTTTATAATACATTCAAATTCACAAAAAAATATCTTTGAAATTTCATTTTCTCTCATTGACTGTTGCAGCCTGATGGCCAATTAGTTAGAGTTCTAGCCTTTGGTACCACAGGCTTTAGGCTTGAAACCTGGCTGTGGCATGGATGTTTGTCAGTGGTACGAAATCTATTTTAAACAATGTAGGTCCCAGCTATAATTAGCCTAGAGTGTGCACAAAAGACCGTAGAGCGAACAGATCTACAGAAGGTTAAAACAATTTTGTTATGCTCATTTTTAATGTTAACTGTGTTTTATAATTTCTTCCTGTCTGATCTTTTAACTTATTTATCTTTTAAAAATCATTTATTTATCTCTTTAAAAATATATATGTTCCTTATTCTCTCATTTAGTCCTGCTGTAAAATAAAGCCTATTGTCTATTTTTTGTTCAGAGTTTTTTCTATCTTCTGTATTTTGGAATAAATTTTAGTAAATACACATTGCAAATGAATGGCTATGGATATTAATCCAATAATTATAGTTCACATATACAAACGTTTAAATTTATTGAAGAATAAAAAAAAAAAAAAACTTTTAAGATCTGTTTGCCAGACATAAAACATTTAAAAAATAAATTAGATTCTTTTTGAAATTCCTTTTAAATGATTTTTAATAAAAGGAATAGATTTAGAGGAGTGAAAAAAAATTAAACTGCATCGGCCGGGAATCGAACCCGGGCCGCCCGCGTGGCAGGCGAGCATTCTACCACTGAACCACCGATGCTTCAGAAGTAGACCGATTTTCAGGATTTGATTGCAATCATTTAAATCCAGTCTATGAATGTCGTGATGATATAGAGAGCTTAACGCGTAGCTTGGATCACGAAACGCATTACTGAAGCGAAAGTAGTTTTTGCAGCTGTAAACATAAATAATACATCACGCTATATGTGTTGGAAAACATGCTCATGTGTTATCTTTTACTTTTACTTATTTATTTATTTTCTTATAATTTTCTTCTTATTCTAATAAATGTTATGCACTTAGTGTTAAAAATTCATTTAAATTTTTTTTTTTAACTTAATACATTTAAATTTGAGCCAATGGTAATATGACTTCTAACCGCAGGGAGAAAGTGCTCCATTTTAAGCCGCATAAAAGTAAATCAAAA